>JAJGRW010000643.1:0-88423 GCA_025461045.1 Carex parvula | reverse complement strand
TGAACAGTTACTAGAAAAAGCAGGAAGAAGTTTCTTTGATAAAACTGACAAAAAAAGCAGGAAGAAGTTACAGCAGATTAGGATTATGGTAAACTTAACTAAAGAATAAGATCCTCAAAAGCACTGAAATAGTTTCGGCACAGATAGAACAGGCAGGATTTTGCTGAGATTTCTATTGCATTGACATTCATGTCATTAACCCTCCCCCCCCCCCCCCCCCCCCCCCCCCCCCCCCCCCCCCCCCCCCCCCCCCCCCCCCCACACTTTACACACTAAAAAGAAAGTTTTAACAGCATGGGGTGCATGGTGTAAGATTTACAGCACCGTCGAAGCTAACATTCCAGTTAACTTCATACCAGTCAGGTACAATACCACAAAATCAGAAGAAAGTACTAACCAGTAAAAGAAAGGCTGCCGGCTTGGCTTTGAGTTCACATGTCATAGTATATGTGTAGGTTGTGCCCGTAGTGGTTCCATGGATCAATCTGTCAAACAAAAATTCAAGCCATCTCTTTTTAATTTTCTTGTTCAAAGCCAAATAAGTTGTTTCTTTTTTTGGAGTAAAAGGTCAAATAACCTGAAAGTGTGGAGCTGCTGAAAAATCCTTTTCTTTAGTGGTTAATTTGTCAATGGAACTTAAAATAAATCTTATATGTAGTATGATCATGCATTAAACTACAATGGAAAATGAAAATAGCAAACAGTGGAAGAACTTACTTACTGCTCTATCCAGTGTGAAAAGCGAGAGTTAGAGCCTCTGAATCCTGAGCTAAACCAAATCCTACCTACAAAAGAAGAGATATGTAGGTGACTTGAGCAACAACAACCAAAATAATTTTTTTGATTATAGGAACTATCAAATTGTCTCAGCACCTTAAGATTCAAGCTAATGCGACTCCATCTAGATGAACCGAATCAGTCTTTGGATTTATAAAGAAAGACATTGTGATGAGGTTCAGCCTAGCAAAATCAACAATTACCACCTTGCATCTACAAAAGAGAACACATCCCTGTTATAAACTTACCATAAGTAAAACTAAGCAATTTCACTTTTTGGCAAAATGCAAAACATCATCCCATTTAAAAGGATTACCTTTGTGGCAATCCATTATTCACTATCTCACTAACAAAAAGAGTAAAAGTAACTGTAGTGAATAACTGATCATATAGCTTTCTGAAACCCATTATCCGATTCAAGCACTAACGCAAAGAGTTAAGCCTAAATTGAAGTAATGAACAATTGCATCTGATGAAAAATGTCAAAAATCACTAACCATATAAAAACCAAAACTACTATCGCCTCTCTATCTTATCTATAATGTGACGAACCAGAGCTCTTCGGCGAGGACAGCTGAGTCAGCTAATTTGCACCGTGTTCGGTAGCTCCTATGAACCTTCTGAAGCTTAGTCGCCTCCTTCTCGAAGCTTCGTTTCGAAGTCGTCATTGTTCGGGTGATCTGGAAGCACATTCTTTACCTCCATTTATGAGAGAAAGATCAGCGATTGGATTTGTTATTCTCCGTCTGATGATTGTTGTATGTAATTATTTGCTTTGGTATAAATTGAGGAGCCTTGGGGGATAAGCCGATGAGGCGGAGGGAGGAGAGGGGGAGCGGGGATGAAGTTTGAGCCATGGAGCAGATGAGGTGCAGAAATGGAAGCGGTTCGAGGGAGAGGAGAGCGAGGGCGAACTATCGACAGAGGGCAAAAATATGGCGGAGAGGAAAGAAGGGAAATAAGAAAAACCGTTTCGCTGCTAAGTGGGACCCATCAGTCAGCGATACTGTTCATTTCCGGAAAGTTCCGGATCAAGGATTAGGAGTAGAACTAGGGTGCTCTCGAGTTCACCGAGCTCTTGGTGAACTCAAGTCCAAAACTCATCGGATTGGCTTCAAACGACAAATCCGACCGTTAAAACCCGTCTACCTTACGAGTGATGCGTCTACATGCAAAAATTTTAAATTTTAAAATTAATTTTGCATAGAGTCAAGTGGTCAAAATTAGAAGGTTAATAAATTAATTTCAATGCATTCATTTTTTTGACGTTTTTTGACCACTTGATTCTATGCAAAATTAATTTCAAAATTTTAAATTTTTGCATGTAGATGTATCACTCGTAAGGTAGGCGGATTTCAACGGTCGGATTCGTCATTTGAAGCCGATCCGATAAGTTTTGGACTTGAGTTCACCAAGAGCTCGGTGAACTCGAGAGCACCCTAGTTCTACTCCAAGGATTAGATATATCTAGGATATGGACCGGTGTTCATTTGACTACAAACTGTGCCACACAAAGCACAGTGAACAGAGACATGGAATCGGTAGCGGTTCGATGCTCAGTTGGAACTCAGAAACCATTCAATCCGCATCAAGATTCGTGCAGACAACTTTAAGATTATTCAGATCAAGTGTACACAAATCTTAACACATTGGAGAAGAAAATTATAAACTTCCTCCATTTTCTACTCTAGCTCCAGTTACCATAAGAATTTTAATATGCAATTTATATTTAGCTACACAAATTGTCACAACATGTATATAATTTAAGCCATGTCTCGACCGCATCCAGCACACAAAAATTTGGACTCGGTCCAATCCAAAATGGAATACCTTTTCCTATCAATCAACAATACACAAATATAGATGATGACAGGACTCTAATATATGAATGGAATTATGGCACGGCGAGTGCTAGGGTAGTCTTCAAACTTTTGCTTGTACCATCTATGTGTTTCTGCAGCAGCGAAGCATAGGTTTGCAACCTGCGTGAGAATAATAAAAAAATGAGGATGGAATTGCAAACAAGTAGTGTTTGATTAATGCTGAGAATTTAGATTTCAAATATGTAGCATTGAAATATACCACAAATATGAAAAGAAGCCACACGGTAACATCATTTCCTCCACTAGCAACTAGAATGCCAGCATATATGACCTTGAAAGTAAAACATATGAAGCAAGGATATTGTCAAAATCAACTGGAATATCTTCTGCATTAATTACAGCTATGTAATGGTTCTTTGCAGCAATTAAGGCCATCATTTAAAATATGATGGTGAAAGAATAGTAAAAGTTTTTTTTTTTTTTCAAACTGAATATTCAGTCTTCCATAGGTTGCACTAGTGTATTAAAAAAAACCGGATGGTCCGGGATCGGAACAGACCACCCGCGGACCCGTCCCGAACTGACCTGGACCGGGGTCAAGACAAGGACCGGCCCAGACCAAGGCTAGGGAGGGGCCTAGCATGGTTTTTGGTGGGTTTTCTCCACTAGACCCGGACTAAACCGAACCAGACCAGACCATACCCAAGAGTAACCCGTGGCAACGTTGCACATAGCACCTAGTGGTTACTGGTTATAGATATAACCATAATTGCAATAAAACCCAGCCTTCACTATATTTTACAGGTACCATATCCCCACCTGATGTTTCCAATTTTGCTGCTAGAAACCGGACAGATAGCAGACTTACCGAAGTACAAGAAATCGCTCAAAACAAAGTAAAATATGGATAAACAATTGATCCTTAAAGCATCACATTCCTTCCATTTCGGTTCCAAAAGTATCAAAGCTCCCATTATGGCATTTTAATTGTTCAATCTGTACCAAAATTTCCTACCATCAAATTCCTTTAAAAGTTGATGGAAGTTCAACTCATCACGAGGTCAGCATGCGGACTTTTGAAATTGGAATTGCTGCATTTAAAAGAAATGTGTTGACTCCACATTTTCCGATTTCAGATCAAGTGCAATACCTGACTGCGTAGAATGAGATCTGAGTTAACGGTTTTAATCTGGCACGCATCTCAAAACAGACCCCCTTATATTTCAAATAGGCACAGAATTGATTTTGACCCGGCTGTGAGTATTCTACTCGACCGGTACCTGAGGGGGATACTCCCTCACGTTTTCCAGCATTGCTTTCGTTATAAGATTTTATTTCCCATGCAATTTCATGAATGTTTTTTCCATTTTTGGACCCCGAAAGTTCAAAGCAACTCCTTTTGGTTGCTTATGGACTTTCCATCTTGGTTCCTAAAATTTCAGGTTGCTTCCAGCAGTGATCCTTGAACACTTGGATATGCTTTATTTTGTTCCTGAAGTTTAGGCAATTCCATGGACTTGAATAACATAAATGAACTAATTTACTTGAGGGATCCAAATATGAATCAATCAAAAGTAACAGGACCAAAATGGAATTGTCCAACGACCAAAATGGGAGGGATGAAAAAAAATGGTACTAAAATAGAAAGATCCTAAGACTCTAAACCAAAATAGGAAACACCTAAAATTCTTAGGCAATTAAGTTGAAGGACCACCTTTCAACCAAGGGGAAAAATTTCACACGGAAAATTTGTTCCAAAATGTATAATCTTGTGTAATCAGCTCCAGTCATCAGCCATCGCAACAAGTCACGTACTCGCACAGTCGCACTACTGATATTATGATGACGTGGATGCAAACAAGTCTTCCTTGCAGTGGCGTAGCCAGGATTTTCATCAGGGGGCAGGGTCATAAAAAAAATCCGTCCCAACAAAGGGTGTTCTATACCCGCTATTCATAGTCCTATACAGCTCGCCTACACACAGCTGCACACTGCAACGTCACAATTTTTCTTTCTCCATAGTTATTCTTTCTTAAACAATGACAAATTGAATACTGGAAGAACATAGTATAGTGGCTAGGGTTTTACGGTCAGAGCGCTAGAGCCGAACACGACCGTGGCACTGAGTCAAAACCCTAGAATCATGGTTCTGAAAATCAGAATCAAATATTGACTAAGAGTTGATACATTGGAATCAAGATCGGATCGAATCGGTAGAAATTGGCCAATTCCATTCGAAACTCAGATTTTCTCGAAACAAAAAGGCTTGTTTTATACTTAAAAGAAAAGAAAATAGGAACATCCAACATTTATTTTTGTCGAAAAATTATGTTACACAAAGTACATTCAAATAATCACTAATATAATATAATACATTTATTTTTGTCAAAACATTCTTTTCCAATTTTATTTATTTATCTATTTTTCTTTAATAAAATTTGTTCGGTTAGAAACCACTATTATTTTATCAGCTTTTAACTTTTCCGTGTCATTTTACCAGCCCAATTACTTCTCTTTTCCCCCAAATCAAGCTCCATCTCAAATATCTAATGCTGATCTCCGCTCAAATCTCTCACAAATCTCCACATACATCTTTCTTTACTTTTATCAGCCACATACATCTTTATTTTAATATTCTATTTTTAAGGCCCACACAGAAGTCGGCCCAAGTGACCATCTAAACAATTGTCCCACTTTGTCAGAACCTTCTTCTACCTTTGTTCTGTTCACTCCTTTCTCTTCGAAACAATCATCTAAACAATGACCTTTGACTGCCAGCTGCGAAATCTGGGTTGCGAGTTTTTACAGGGGTAGGCAACAAACCTTATCTGGGGTAGGCAACGGTCCTTATTTGGGATTAGACAGCGAGTCAGTCCTATATACTCAGTACAGTTTTTCAAAACCCAGGGGTAGGCAACTGCCTACCCCTGGATGACTATGGCTCCCCCTCTGCTTCCTTGTCCACCTTTAAAGATATGTTAACGGTTTGAGCATTTTGGTACAAAGAGGAAATTTTAGCCGAAATGGATAAAGATGGTGCTTTAAGGATCGATTTGTTCAAATTGATGTAATTTGTATGAGAATAATTTAAACAGAAGCTAAATTGACATATTACAGAAAGAGGAAATACATAACACTTACTATTTCAGCAAAGTAATGTGGGCATGAGACATAGCTAAACCAATCACCATAAGGAACAATGTATTCCTCTGCTCCTTTGTTTTCACGCAGAGAACCCTGCCACAAAAAAGGAAGACAACCGGGTCTAATGATAACACCATAGTATCGGACCAAGATAAAAGGAATACAGCCTCAAAAAGAGAATAACAAGAAAATTGCAAAACTTGTTCTCCTTTTTAATTAAATGTTATTGTCAGGTATATAATCTAGGGCCCTAACATCATAAGATCCCTTTAGAGTTGGGAACCAGCTTTTAACACAGTCGAGCACAACAAATTGTATAACTAGGCTTATAATATTGTCATTTAGACAATAAGTTCAAATTTAAGTGGGCTTGTTTGAAAATATATTAGCATTAGTTACAGGCTTGTTTGGAAATTAAGTGGGCTTGTTTGGAAATATATTAGCTTTAGTTAAGGGTTGTATGAAAATTTAAGTGGGCTCCTGTGACCCAACTGGGGCACTAGTAACTGCCCCTTTTCCCGGTATTAAAAGCAGGGCCTTTACCATAGTAACAATTCAAAAATTCGGGTATAATATGGTGAGGTCTGATATGCATGATAAGTATAGAACCAAGTAAAAGTTGTCAAAAAAATTTGGAATTGTTTATTTTTTCAAAGAAAATACTATACCAAATTTCTGAGAACTTAGGAAAGCAAACAAAGAGAAAATATGACAATATGATCCATATTCAATAATTGCATACATACTTTAAAATAAAATAAGAAACTCAAAAAGTATCTAACTAGAACCTTCACAAACGAAACCCTACACTTTCTATGATCAAAACTTAGTTATAACTTCTAAAAATTAAACTAAGCCATCCAAATAAAATACTGATTCATGCAAGTTCATGCCCCTTACCACTGGTAGTTTTGCACGGATGTCACTAAATAATGTGCAAGTACAATCAATCATTGATACAAATAAAGCCATCTCAATCTCTTAATGAAAGGATCCCAATGTATTGTTTCGAAACATGAGAAGTTGACTGATTTATTTGAAAGTTACATCCGTTCATTTAATTGCAGTGTATCAAATTCATTAGTACGTAGTACTAAGAGCATTTCTTTTTTAAAAGTACTTATCGTGCTCATGGTCAACTTTAGTATCACTTGTTAGTTCTAAACATAATACAAAAATCTCTTTTCAAATAGTGAAAAAGGAGGGACTTTTTTGTAATTATAAACTACTTAAAACCTTCATCATTTGTTCCAAGTTCCAAGAAAAAGAGCATACCAGAATGGAATGGCATCGAAGTTGATGAAACCAGCCCCAAAAAAATACCGCTGCCCCGACCCACTGGCGCCATCCTAAGCTAAAAAGAGGCCCCACCAGCCCTGGTGGGTCAATTCTAAGATCCGGCATCCTATCCCGCCCTTTCACAATGAACTCTGCTATTTGACCGCGAAGAAAATTTACGACATCTATTATACATGGGCTTGCCAGAGAGATAGGTACCATCGCATAAAAGCTAGAAAAAAAGTAGCTAACTTTAGTTTATATAATTGGCAAAAAAGACAAATCTTATAAGGATCTGTTCCATATAGTTTCATGTATATTGTACTAGAAGTATATGAACATTCAGCATAAACATTAATTCTCAAAAATAAATCTAAATACAACCGACAGTATTATATTTTGCTTATTTAAATGTTCTTAGACGACCATGTAATTATTGTCATACTGGTATCTTGCATGGAGAATATTATAACATACTATATTATTACAGTACAGATATAGGTACACGAGAAGAACATTTACTGATTAATACTATTTTATTACTTTTTCCCTACTGTTTGTAATAAGTGATAGTAATATCATCAGATATTAATAAATGGAAGGCAAACAGCTTCGCAAGATAGAAGACATGCTCTAACATCACCACAATAGTTTTAACACTTACCATATATTGTGAATAAATCCAAATATTTTCTCCATATGCAATCTGAACCAAAATCTTTTGGCTTATTGGCAAATCATAGACAATTGTTAAAATAACTCAAGCAAAAAAAGGTCTAATTTGTTCCTATTTTTTCATAATAAAAGGATAACTCATTTAACTTAGTTGAAATAATTCACATAAAATTGAACTTAAGCTAAACACATATTGCTTTGATTTTATTTTAATTTGGCTTTAGGAAACAACCAAATTAGGGCTAAGTTCTAATATTTATACAAGATACATCTTTTTCATCAAATTATACAATAATATATTGGCTGTCATTTGCTTAAAACCAACAAAATGCGCTACATGCTAATTTTAAAAATAATAAAGAAAGAAAAAACTTACAACAATCCGGTGAAATAGCCTAAAATATGCATCCGAGCTGAAGGGCTGTAATGGAACACATTCAAAGTCTCATGGACCCGTCTCACTGCCTGAATTTCCACGAGTAACAAAAGAAATACTGTCTGCCAGACCTTGTATTTCTGGCCCAGAGTAGGCAAATGGGCCTTGTTGAATGAGAAAATGTGCGAGCCTCCTACCAAGTGGCTGGTAATGGAGGAATAACTCCACGGCCCAGAGGACAAAGGCGTCATTTCAGCATACGCATAGAACCATGTAGGAATTAGTAAACATGTTGTTAGGATTACTGACATCACGTAGAAATGCAAGTAGAATCTCTGTGGAACAGTGAATCTCTGCAAATGGTCATGAGTGATAGATTAGAAAAATGAGAAATGTGGACTTAAATTAGGAAATAACATAAACAGGGTACCAAGTAACATGAGCCTGAAAATTGACGGCACAACCAGTTGGCAGCTTATCCAACCCTGCTAACGCTGAATTCGCATCCCCTAACATATCTCAAAATTTGAGTTGATCCGTACAAAATCTGAACCGCTCGGCACAAATCTTAAAGCAACCCATTTTGTGTTAATACTGCACGTGCATCTAAATAGGCACCGGTAATACTTTCTGGCCCAATTTTGACATCAACTCAAAAGTTGAGATAACTCAGAGGATACGGACCCGCTAACACTAACATGATGTATATCTGCAATTCTGCATTAGGTATGGGTTGGTATTTTTTCACCCATTGGCCATTTGGGTCATATCAGAATCTTTTGAGCAATTAACTTTAGTATAAGCATCTTAAAGAAACCCTTAGCTTTAAGTTATCCCAATATTCTCAAACTCAATAAAAAAAATCTTTTTTAGTTAAAACTAAAGCTGTGAACCCAATATTTCATAAATAAAACTGCTTGTAAATTCAATTTTATAATATTTGTCTTGATTTGAAAAAAAAAATTAGTATCAACGGATCCTATCACTTAAACAAAATACTAAATGTGGGTTGTCCACCAAAATTTTCTAATGCCTTAAAATTACTCAGTTACATAACATTAGTTAGTTGTATTTAAATACTAAGGTAACAGAAGCGATTTAATAAATTGGCCGTATTACTAAAATAAACGCAACAATAACAACCCTAGAAAGCAGCAACACTAAGCTCCTAACGATTTATTGTATTGGAATTTGTTTCCAATTTTGGCAAATTTAGGAGCATTAGGCGACAACCGAGCTCTGTGCATATATGACAGAACGAGAGAGAGAGAGAGAGAGAGACGACTCCACCTAGGCAGCCTCTGCCAGGTTTTAAAAAAAAGAGAGAGAGAGAGAAACGACTCACAGTATTGCCCTTGATAATCTTTCCCCTGGAAGCGAACCCCATCACAAGCCGATGCAAAAACCCGACGAAAGGCAGAGGAAGCGAGGCGACTACAATTGGCACAATCGCTGCCGTCCAACCGAACCGGAGCAGCAGAGCCAGATCCAGCTCCATTGGGCACAAACTCAAACCGTTCGGTGTGGATTGGGTGAAGTTAGAGAAGCAAAGATAGAAGCATTAATGGCGAGATGATCACGCATTTACGCTGATAGTAGGGGGGCTTCGCATAGAAGTGATGCTTTCCTATCCGTGGCGGGCATGAGAGAGCAAGAGGGAGAGAGATACTCATCAAGTAACACGTAAGAGATTGCGCGAATCACTATGCAAGATGGACGGTTACGGGGAGGCAACGTGGGTTGGGCGTGTAATGTTGGCGTGTAGTATTGGGCAAGAATCCGGTTTGCCGATTCGGTAGAGAGCAGTCCTCGAATGACGAATTATTTTTGCCACGAAAATCTTGCGTCCTCTGGAACTTTCGATAAAGATATTGACAGAGCAAACTAAGCTTTACGCAGCTCACGATCAAAAGAGAAAATAAAAAATATATGACTAATGCGCAGTATGAAGTCAAATCATTCTCCTAATATATTTCCCGAACATTCGATTCGGTGCTGCTGTCATGTCACTACCCTGTCCAGGATCAGATCAGCTATAATCTGAACGGTCACGATCAGAAGGAAAGTTCCAGCTTTATCCAAGATCCGTTCATAATTAAAGAATCTTTCATTTTAGAAGTTTAAATAAAAAGGCCCAAGCCCATAATTAGCACATCCTGTCTGTTTGGTTGGGCTTTCCTCTCCCTTTATTATGGACTATGTTTTAACTTAAAACTAAGAGAAAAGACGGAGGAGAGGGCAAAAACAGGATAAAGATATTAATATAGTTATTTTGACTTCAGGCAGCACATATTAATAAAGAAAATATATGATTAATGTGCTGCATGAAGCCAAACTAAATTTGTCAATATCTTTACCCGAAAACAGAAAGTTCATATTACACACACACAGACGAGTAGTATCTATTAGTAACGATATTCATTAACAGCGCAATAATATATTTAGGCACATTGTAAAAGAGGAGCTCAGTGCACATACCAGAGCTCACAAAAGCTGCAATTCCCATTTAATAGGAAATTGACATGCCAAACATACATACCAGAAAGAAAAAATAGAACAAAAAAAATATATAAAGAGTCAATTAGACCAAACAATGTGATGCATCAGCGCTCAACAACTCACTGAATGAGCAAAACTCATCCTGTTCACCTTCAAGCAACAGAAGCGCAACCTCCTCTGATTCATGACATGCACCGCTGATTGATGCGACTTGATCAGCACTGAATTTCTCTTCCGGGCTCAGTTGTGCGGCAACGAATTTGTCGAGTGCTCTCCAATCTGTCACACTATGCATCGATCTTGCTACTTCTGATTGATCTCCAACCTGGTTGTTTACTGAGATTACTGGTAATGGGTGCAATTGAGCATTGACATTAGGTGTAGGGCTTTGTAACTCTGGGAGTTGCACAAAGTTATTTGAGTGTGCTAAGAAGGTTAGGTTGTCGAGTTCGTTCTCTTTCTTGCAAAGTAGAGAGGATTTAGTTTGGTTTTGTAGATAATCAAGACGATCCGGAATGATCGGGTAGCTGGATGCCCACATGTTACTAATACTTCTCGAAGGATATGTTGTTCGCTTCTTGAATGCTCTGCAAACGACCCAACCTTCTTCCTGTGAAAAAATTTCATATAAGTAAAATAGTTCTCTTTTACAAAAAAGAAAAAAAAAAAAGAAGAAGAAGAAGAAGAAGAAGAAATATCAATATATTCTACTATCAATGAAGGCAGAATAAGTAAACCAACATCTTTGCATAAAATGGTTTAATAAACAATTCTGTCATCGCTGTGTATATTTTTAGAGAACATGTACATAAATCACCATAAGTTTGAAAATTATTAAGGGCTTTCAATTGAAAATTCTTTGTACACATGCATTAATGTCGTTTTTATTTTATTTTTATATGTAGGAGATAAACATAGACAGAAAGATTTCCTTTTCTTTTAATTTCTTATATTGGACAATGCACAGTAAATGAATCCCTTGCTAGGACATATATAGCTTTGATGAAAGAAGTGCATTTTCTTATTATGATATATCTTGTGCAAAGGAGTGGAAAATCTGATCTATATATTTTAGATCATCAGCACAACCTGTCATTGAAATACATTAGCAATATTTGTTTCCTTATTACCCTTTTTTCATAATAGATCAGCATTAAATTAATTTACCTGTGGCGGTGCATTCTCGTCTGTCTCAAGCCTGTATTCATGCATAATCCAGTCAGTCTTCTGTCCATTAGGAGCTCTTCCTTTGTAGAAGACCAGGGTCTTTCTCATGCCAATCAGCCTACTTTTCTCATCATGAACGGCCTTGTCCCGCCCGGTTGCTTTCCAAAACCCTGCCAGGGTCGCCCGGTTGGTCCTCGTTCCCGTCGGATACTTCCTATCTTTGTGACTAAAGAAGTACCATTCGCTTTGTTCTTCATACCCAATTCTACACATCTCTGCAAGCAGAAAACAATAGACAATTTTATTATCAATTCAATACACTTGTAGTTGCATGGTTGTCCACATTGATCCGTTTAACTATATATAGAGAGAGAGTTGGGCTATCATACTTTGAGAAGTAAAGTGTCCGTTTTACTTCCCGTTCATATCTTGATTTTCAAAGTTCAAACATTTAATTTGAAACATTCAACATGATATTCATATTAAAAAGTACTTGGAGACCAAATTTTATATTTTTTTAAATTGTTTACTAATTTTTTAGATTTAAAATCGTTGTTTATGTTTTTAAGATTTTTTTTACCATATTAAAACAGCGATTTTAATTTTTTTTTAAATAGCAAAACATTTTCAAAAAATGTAAAATTTGGTCTAGAAGCACATTTTAGAAAATATGTTGAACTTTTCGGATCGAATGTTTGAACTTTAAAAATGAAGATATGAGCAAAAGTAAAATGGACATTTTACTTCGCAAAGCATGATAGCCTAACTGTGTGTGTGTGTCTGAAAATAAAAGGTAAAGAAAGGTTGTGGATCTCTTTTACATGCACATTTCGTTTTGAATATATACATGGTTAAAAATTAAAATGCAAGGTTCATATATATATAGGCACATTTGGTTTTATTTATTTACGCACATATATAGTGAAAATGACAAGAGATATTTCTAACCTATGAGGTCCCATGGCTCTATTCTGTAAAGATCAATGTCTTTGATTACATCAAGATCTATCTTTTGAGAAGCCACCTTTTTCTTTAGGTAATAGCCCACCAGCTCTTCATCCTTCGGATGAAACCTAAATCCAGGAGGAACGCATGATTCCATTGACTCCATCTGCATAAAGAATTTTCACATAAAATTAAAATGTCAAGTACTTTTTAAGTTGTCTAACATTCTATTTCTTTCTTTTTCTTTTTGGTTGAGGAGGGGGTTCATGCATGCTACCGTAGTTATCAAACAGTTAATCTGTTTCCTACTTGTAGTGTACTATATATATAGATTTGATGTTTTTCAAACCAGTGAAGAAATGGTGAAAGCGAGCTATCATCATATCTCTTTTGATATCCATACTCATAGTACATTAGTACTTGCAATGAGTGACTCGCTACAATATCTTATACCCATAAGATTATACAATGTGTGCTAAACTAAAGCATTTGTACTTGACTTTTACGGTTTTACCGAGAAAAAAGTTGGCTATTATTATTTTGTTTGTTTCTTTTTCTGTCAGGCACCGGAGTCCAGAGTCTAGACTAGACTACTATATAGGTAAGATAGGGTCTTGAGACAATATTTTCATGTGTCACTTCCATGTTAAATTCTGTAGTCATCTTTGGAAAAGTCTGAACATGAACCAGAGACATAGTCTAGTCCGCGTGATGATTTTGTCACACCAATGGTGAAATGGGAAAACACGTGCAACAATTAGTCTACAAAATATCATTACTACAATTGAGAAATATATATTGCCTTACAGGCAACTTCAGCATATACTAATTAGTTGTGCTAAAATTTTTATATAGCTTAAGCTTCAGTGTTATTCGAGTTTTATAGCGATTTAGTATTAAGCATACTAGTAGGAACTAACTAAATAACTTATAAAAACGATTATAACAACATATTATATATTCCTGTGAAGTTCTATTTTTCAATTAAATCATCGATCTCTCCGTGAACACACTTAAAATATCTTTACATTTTGTGCGAACAATATAAATCAAGGCCATTTGACACTATAACTTGAAAGAAGTTGAGTTTACTAGTTAGGACCCTATATTAATTGTCATAGAATGTATATTTCAAAATACATTTGTGTATGGTATTTTTATATATGTTCATATGAAACCTAGCTACCAGCCGAATAATATTGACATAGCAAATATGTATATACAAATATACAATCCAAGTCATACTTTGCCTTCTCCCCATATTGCATGTAAACGCTCTTTGACCTCCAAAGAATGAGTACTAACTAGTTTGCCAATTACTTCTATCTTTTATATATCCAATGCACTATATTTATGACAAAAATAAAAACTTCCCTCATAAATCAACCTAGGAAAAAATACAGGATTGCGAGAATGAAAACTATACATATATACAATTTAGTGATGGAAGGGAATTGAAGAGAATATATGTGGTAGAAAATAATAAAGGAGGGTATACTAAATCGTGATTTCTATGCGATACAAAATTTCACAATAATAAATAATGTGTTCATAATATAAGAGAAAAGGCGATGCAAACTTCTTCTACAAAATTCCGTAAAAAAAAAATCGTGATTTTTCCTCCATTTTGTCGATCATTTAGGAAAGAAGGGTAGATCAAATCCATATACAGCTCTCTCTAGATGGACTTTGGAGAAGTGATAGATCGGATCCAGATGTCATACAATAGCCAGCAGGTCTAAAGACTTATGAAGAAACCCTAAGCTCAGATCCAAATGGTGATATACAAGGCATAATGGAGACACATAGAGTTGTCGACACGTTGCCGGAGCGAATGTGAAGGATTCTTGTTTGGAGATGCCAAGAGCATCTGCACTAGCTAGAGAAAGAAGAAAGAGGGCACAATGTGGATCTGGAGTCTAAAGGAGAGAAAGATAGCTAGCGAAGAACTTGCAACTAAAGATGAAGATGTAGAGCAAATTCCATTATCTAAGATTAAAGCGCAAAAAGCAACAAGCAAGAAACAGAAGAAAGGCGAGATTCAAAAGAAGGTGATAGCTAGACCCAGATAATTAAGGACACATAGTAATCTGATTAGTATAAAATAGATTTGTGTGATTCAATAAGGTTATTGTAGTTATAGACAACAGGACAAGTTTTGCAAAGAGAGATGTGTTAAAACTTGAAATTAAGCTGAAATAGCACATAATGTTATAGCTGTTTTTTTTTTCATTTATGATAATAACTATATTTGTGGTTTTGAGGGTGCTTTTGGTTAACTCCTGTGTCAGGTTTCCCTTGATTAGGGGTTATATTTAAATAGTTTTTAATGAGGTGTTATAATGTTTAGTTATATAGGGGTTTTGAACTTTATTTCAGCAATGTAAACAGATGGAAGTTGCCACTTATTTCAAGAAAAAAAGAGAGGAAAAGGCAGGGCTGACGTCCACTAGAAACGGAGCATGCGCTCCCATGCATGCTCTAAAGAAGAAAAGGTGGTATGTATGGAAACAAAAAGAAAACCAACAGGAGGTGGAAGGAGGCATTTGCTAATTAAAAAGGTGGCAACCCTTTTTCTCTGCACGGCCTCTGACTACATTGTTCGTTTGTCTGGGATTTCCTTGACACTAACTAAGTGCAAACTCTAACTTCATAATATAATATGAAAGGACATGAAAGAGAGAAAGATCTTCTAGGAGACTGGTGCTTTGAAGTGTGTGAATAGTTGCAGTTTTAATCAACTTTTTTATGTGGGGTTGAGAGAGAGGAAGATGCTGAATAGGAGCAAAATGATGAATAGGATATATCAGGATGTAAAATAGATATAATGCTAGCAATCACCTTTTCTGCTGTATTGAAATATGAGCTATAATTAGTTGTTTGTTTAACCTCAATTAGGATGTCAAGAGAAGAATAATATTATGATAATAATTACTTCACTGGTTGGCTTGTGTTAAACAGAGCGTGACTTAGAAAGCCTTCTTTAGTTAGTAGGAAATAATTAGCTTCTTGTACAATTATTGCACTCTTCATGAAGAAGTTTGGGAGTATGTGATGATTGAGAAATTAACCAGCATGTTGGGAAATAATAAAGTAAATTTAATTACAAGAAAGATAGAACATATTAAGGAGCTAGCGGATGTTTCAATAGGTTTTTATATTGGTGTTAGCAATGCTACTGTTCTATTATTTTTTAACAACGTTTCATCCGGTATGAATGGATAGTGACTCGTACCAGTTTTATACGTTATAATCTAGGTTTCAAGCATTGTGATCCGGTTATACATGGTCATTACAACAGTAGTGACCTTATCTTTTGTAATTTTAATTTGAGATCATATATATCCTCCTAAGATATAAAAAGCGATTTACCCCACATAGTCATCCCATGGTACTTCATTATATATTTATTTATATGCATTCAAGAAGGGACTATAAAGACATTAAAATGACATGAGTCTTTAATTAGTTGTCTTAATATGCAAAATTTCTTCTAATTGTTGTCAGACATTCAAAATTTATTGTTTACTATTATTACATGAATCTTGCGCGCAACAAATTCGGTCAAGATCAATATCGAATGAATTATATAATATATATATACTCAAATACTGATAACTAATACCTGTTATGTATAATGGAATACTTATAAACAATTATGAAAATTTCTGATATGTCGTTGAATTTCTTCATAAAAAATATAATATACTAGGTAGGAATGATTTTTATAGTTGTTTCATTTATGTTGTTGCTCTTGTTAAGTAAATACTTATTAACTGAATGCATTTAAATTTCTTGCAATTCAAATAAAAGAAATAAAGAAGAGTCCCGGTTCAAGTACGTCCAACGAACTAAGCCTTTGTTAGTTGGATTTTAAGAGGGAAAAAGAGTTTGACAACAACAGAAAAAAAAACAGTATATATATTAAATTTGACAGTGACATGAAACCCACATCAACATATTTGAAATATGCATTTTATGCACAATTAATCAATAAATTCAATGCTACGAAACTAATAAAAGGAGCCTTCTATTTTCAAACGAACACGAAGAAGATTTAATATAATTATGGAATATATATGCTTTTACATATCTAGCTATCATATGCATTTATGAAACCCTAGAATTTATAAGAAGAACATATATGTACTATTCATCAACAAGCCAATATTAAGCCACGCGCAACTGAGTATTAAAATCATTAGCATAGATCACCAATTGCAATAGGAACTAAAAAAAACATAAAAGCGTATATGCATGACCACTAGATATATAACAACGAGAAAGATACATCAAAGACATGGAAAACTCACCTCAATTAATAGCAGTAATTAACTAATCAGCAAGCCTCTGTTTTTGAAGTCTTACTGCACCAATAGGTAGAAAGAACTGTTAAGCAATGGAGGTGGGATCAATCGATCGATCCAGGAGGAGGTGTATATAGGTTAGAAGAAGAAGGGGAGAAGGGAAAGAAGGGGAGGATATATAAAATAGGAAGAAAAGAGAGATAGAGGGGTGGCCCGCATTCGATTGCGCGTGGGTTGATGGAATGAAACTGCCTGCCCCACCATTGTTGACGTCACTCTTTCACCTTCCTCTCAGTCTTCTTCCCCTCTCTCTCTCTCTCTCTCTCTCTCTTCTCTCGTACTCATTTTTTAGCCCAAAAATGTGGCGAACACCTTTCGGAATTTCTTTTACATTGGAGTACATGGAAATTAAGTCTTCTGTGGCGAGAGAGTGCTAGAAAATCGTATCACAGTTTACACACAAGATTGAGCATCTGAATTTCTTTTGATTTCTAATAGCACTTTGGTACTTCTTATTATATTTATTTTTTTGAAAGAAATAAAATCTCTTTTGAAATGTTTTTATTGACTCTGGTTCTCATTGTGCTAATTGTTGTAGTAATTAATAATTACTAAAGAGGTCTCTAAAAGCAATTCAAAGTTAATTTAGTGAGTATAGAGGTTTGGAAATTAAAATTAACTTAAGTTTTATTTGATACTTTGACAGTTGTTTATAATTTCTTCTAAATTTTAGAACTAATATTTTGTCTAGTGACAAAGACAATAGCCTCCATGTGAGAGGTCGTAGGTTCGAAATCCTGATGGAGAATTTCTCTTGTAGATATTAAATAATTGAGTGGCTTGAGCCTCCAATTTTTACTAAAAAAAAAAAAGTTTGCTTCTTAATTTTACTGAAGTAGATTATGTATATATTTAGTTTATCTGTTCGTTACACATAAAGCGATACATATTTTGTCGCAGAAAGTTTTTATTCCCCGTAGAAAGAACATTAATTACGCTTAACATCATGCGCATTATTGGTCGGGAATTAAGGTGGGGTACCATGTGGGTTATGAAATTAATCGTTTCATATCTGTGACATTCCCGAGTATCAATCCATGTAGCGAATCATAGTTAAATAATGGACTATGCAAACTTACAATATCACGAGTCATGACTTGTATAAAACTGACAAATGTGTATTTATTGACTATAACTACTAAATTTATGCTAAGCACCCTATATTATATCATATACAATATGAAACATTACAGCAGTTATTTTCCTGTAAATTAAAAATGTCCGTGCAAAAAAACAATTTCTAGAAAATAGTATTTCCATGATATATGATGTTTGAAGAAAATAACGTTGTTGGATATATAAAACTTCTATTTGTAAAATAAACTTAATAAAACTTGGAATGATGCATCAATTCAAGAGTTCTAGTTTCTATTTTTGAAAGATTAATTTCAAATATATACTTTATCCAAAGTTATATGCATTTATTGCTTAATTTATAATTAATGCCTTATGTGGCAAAATGATGCTCTGCTTAAATTAGTAAAAATGCTTGAGACTGAAAATGCACTTTTATTTTTCTACCAATCTTTTTTCATCTAGAATAATTAAAATTCATTTATTTAAGTAATTAATTTCTCCTATAATATCTCATTGTTTTTAAGCACATTTTTTTCTATTGATTGCTTTACACTACCAGTGGTTACAGTAGGAAAGTCATGGAAAACTATGTAGTACTTTCTTTTACTTTTTAACCGCAAGCTATGACCTGAGCCCTTGTACCAAAATTTTATAAAATGTCACCTTCATTGGAATGTGACCCTCATTGGTTGTACTAATCTGATGATTATGACAGACTATAGGATAATTAAATCTAAAGGCTACCACGCTGTACTGACCTTGCATCACTTAACCACAACTAACTGACACAAGTGATAACTAATGAGCCATTGGTAATATGATCTACATTTATGAAATTTTACTGAGATTATAATTGATGCCGAAATTTTTTTAGCTGACACTCCCCAAAAATCAAATTAAATGAATACCATCCCTGGGTCTGATTTTCAATCTTACCACCCACGCTAACCCAGTTAGCGCACCAAATTAGCAGGTGCGCGGACTGGGTTGGTGCACCAGGTCGTCGTAAGTTTTTAATTGCTTCAACCCAATCTTTGTGAAGCTGGTGCGCCAACGCAGTCCGCGCACCTGCCAATTTGGTGCGCGAACTGGATTAGCGAGGGTGGTAGGATTGGAAATAAGGCTTCAGGGGTGGTATTCATTTAATTTGATTTTTGGGGGTGTCAACTATAAAAATTTTGGTAATAGATGAGGAGGGATCAAGTTACAACAAAGTTACAACAACCATTTTTTTTCATTTTCAAAGTCCAAATCGTCGATCCAAACCGTTCAACATAATTATCTAAATAAAATATGCCTGCAGATCAAATTTTATATTTTTTAAATTTCTTTACTATTTATTAAGATGAGTACAAAATTCAATGTTCTGAATATGACTATTTTTTGTAAAATACTTAATAAATAGTAAAAAAATTCAAAAAAATGTAAAATTTGATGTCATATTTTATTGTGGAGATCATGTTAAACGGTTTGGATCGACGATTTGGACTTTGAAAATGATAAAAATAGTTGTTGTAACTCAAATTTGTTGTAACTTGATCCCTCCGGCCTCATAATAGATATAATTAAAAATAATTTTAATTTAATTTTAAAAGCAATGTACTCATGCAATTAAATTTTTTATTGCTTTTAGAGTTCAAAAATTATTAAAAAAAAAACATATGAAATAAATTTTCTGAGATGGATGAGCAAATAGGAACTAATATTTTTGTCAATATGACGTTTTCAAAGTAATTTCATTAAGATAATATTTATGAAATTATCATATATCTATTAAATTGCAAATGAAATTGTCATCTAAGATTTGAAATTGTAATGAGATTACCAATGTAGATTCTTAGCGTCAAAATTATTTTACCCCGCTAGATTTGGTAATTGTAATGAAATTGGACGGAATTTCAGAATTGAAACATAATGGTCAAGCTTTGTAGATTTATATTTAAAATTTAATTAGAAGGACAATTACTGAGAAAAATTTGATATCATGGATATTCATTGATTCCCCTTAAATAATGGTCAAGCTCTCTCACTTTTAGCTTGGTCTCTGTGCCAAAATTAAGTCAATGCACCGACTTTTAATGATGAATATATCATAGTTATATTTTCCTTCTTTTGCTTTGTAGCATGCATGTTTTTGCCATTGTTTTCATATAAGTTGCCTTCATTCACAATTAAGATAACCAACAATTAGCTTACTTAATTCATGTTCCTTCTAATACTCCCACGAAAAAATTTAGATGAAAAAACATTTAATTAAGATAATTTTTTTTAAGTAAAGATGAGTCAAGCCACCCAATTGTTTTTAATTAATATTCATAAAGGATCTCCCTTCTGGGTTTTGAACCTGCAACATCCTACATGAAGAGCATTGTCTTAGCTACTAAATCAAATGTTGGTTCTCTAATTAAGATACATTTTAAGGGCGGATATAATTTCTTGAAAAATAAATGAAATTACTCTTGATAAATCTGTTTATGAAGAAAATGTTAACAATATCGACTCGAGAATTATATACATAATCAAAATATTATGCGGCCTCTATATTTAGATATAATATGTATGATATGTCAAATTTGATGCAATTTAAAAATCATTTAGTCATCCATTAACTGACTTTAAAATTTACTAAATTGTTGAAATTTTCAAATTGTTTAATGGATTATTGAGCTATCTGAAATTGACAAAAATAAATAACACAACAGCTATTTCCATTTAATATTTAATAATAGTATAATACCAACAAAAATACCAAGAAATAAATTTAATGAATTCATTATATTACAATTTGTCATGGGCATGTAAGTAAATTAATAAGAGTAGGAAATTTTCAAAAGCCTATTAATTTAGAAGTGGCTAAGTCATTCTATGAATTAATAATTAATATTTTTATTCTTTATATAATTTTTATAAGTATTAATTATATTTTTTAATCACTTTATATAAAATAAATTTATACTATAACATTCAACTTTGTAGTTTGGTCTCTATTTTCAACAAAGTGAAAAAGATAATATTAATGAAGACCCAAAGGCCAGAGATATTAAAAGAAAGAAACCCCGGACTTAACTTTTAAATGGAAAACGACTTGACATTATGTGCTAGTAGGTGCACACATGTCGCTTTAGAATAGATATGACGAACAAAAAAATAAGGTTCTTAACGTATAAGATACATAATGAGACAAAGAAACAAAATATCAATTGAAGGCGTGACAGTATCTTTCAACTTTTAATTTAACACTTAATTAATAATTAATAGTTTTTATAAAGAAGGTCAATCTATCACAAAGGCCCCACGAGATTTTTCAAAGATAGTTTATATTATTTTGTAATTAATTAATATACACTAGTAATTAATAAACAATCCTTTACTCAAGTTTCAAATCAATCAATTTTAGAAAGAAAGAAAAAAGAGACGATATTTATAAAATAATGACTGACATTCGAACTTGAACAAAACCTATTAAAATTAAAAGATTAAGTAATCTGAACTCGGTCGTAATTAACCAAATTCGAAAAATATTTGAAGCCTATATGAACGGATTCGAATCAGCTGAATTCCAAGATACATGAACAGTATTTCTGGAATTTCTGAAATTCCGAATCTAGCCGTTCAACTTTTTCTGTGCACGCATCTCGAAACAACTAGTTTTTCTGTACACGTATCTCGAAACAATTCAACGGCTGGATTCGGAATTTCAGAAACTTCAGCATTATTGTTCATGATTTTGGATTTCAGCAGATTTGAAGCCTATATGAACTTGAACAATCACTACCGAGTACGAATCTGATTGTGTGTTTTATTATTATTATTATTATTATTATTATTATTTTTGTTATTCACATTGATTATTTTGTTACAAAAATGCTTGACCTGTCAAAATATAGTTGAGATGACTAGTCAAATGAATGTGATATCAGTAATGGCATTGGCATTGGTGATATAATTAGTATATCAGCTCTCAATTATATATGGCTCATTGAACTTAAAATGTACGATCAGTGATTTCTTCAAGTAAATTATAAAACATAATGATTGTTGTTAGGATCATCACCAAATTAATATGAGGAAAAGAAGTTTAATTAGGAAAATGAAATATTAGTGTACAAGGTATAATACATCTCAAAAACTTGTACAGAGAAGGCCACATGCTAATTAATTGGGTTATAATTAGTATGGCAGCACAATCAATTACTCATTTAAATTAAAAAAAACGCTCTGATATAATTTGGTTGATCATTTGTACTTGATGATAATAATAAATAACTTACAAGTTGCAATTGATCGATCATGCATATTAATAAATTTAATTCGTAATGTAACTAAACTGGTAATATATATATAACTAGTATTGAGGAACTTGCACTGTGTAATACACAAAAGCATGCTGATATTCCTAGCAAAAGTCACCTAAAATCACCATCCAAGGCAAAACTTAAACCGTAAATAAGTATTAACCTAAATACAGTTAAATGTATGCACACCAGTTATTGAGTATAAGCATATAAGTAGCATGATAGCCAAATGGAATGGTAAACTCTTAGAGTTTCTAAATAACTACTGCTTTCAAGAAATTATAGACTCTGAAGTTTCTAAATGTTCACATCCCTGAAACAAATTTTAGAGTTTCTAATAAGCCACATCATCATCAGCAGTAAATTAAACTAATTTTAGCGAATACAGGCCAATCGTTTTGCTACGTCAGAGTTTATAAATGATTTCTTAATAAGAAATTATTGAGCAAAATTGCTAAATAAGAAATCCATCTACATCCCTGATAATGATTTAGCAACTACCACGTCAAATTAGAAACTCTAATAGTTTCAACGATGCAGATGCTCTTCGATTATTTTAGCATTCTAACCAAGAACCATGTATGTCTAATATAGTTAGTTTAAAACATCACTTTTTATATGAAAATGTAAATTTAAAATTCAATATAATTTATAAGAAACAATTTGAAGTATTTGATTCTTGCCGATATTTTTATTAATACCCCAAAAAAAAAACAAATTATCAAATCTGCCTCCACCCCAAACTTATTTTTAAATCTACCACAACCGTCCGTCGGCTGGGCGGTCCACTACCCTTATCTGACCGCCCAGCAGCTGGGCGGTCCACTATAAAACCCCTATAAAAGGGGTTTTTCTCTCTCCTGATAAGCACAGTATTCATTCCAAGTTTCCAACAAATTTCCAGAACCGAATGAGAGAAAGAGAGGCGATTTTGAGGCAATGGACAGTAACAAACGAGGTAAGAAAGCGAGCAACCGAGATCGTGGCGTAGCGAGAGGAGGGTCAATTAGTGATCGAGGTAAAAATGAGGAAAAAAAGTACAAGTGTCAAATATGTCGTGATTTTTTTAATTGTGAGACATGTAAGCTGGAGGAATGGAGGAGACGACATGTTCAGTATGAAATTTTAGACGATGACTTTGTGGAAAACCCCTACGGCTTTGGTTTAAAAAAGAAGAAAGTTGATCCAGAGCCTCCAGCATCGGACGATAAGTTTGTTCCGTGTACTGGTAAGGCTACCACTTCGTCTGCTGTGACTGATCCAGATCAGGCAAACTCTGATGATGACTTTGTGCTATGCACTTTCAAGGCTCGTTGTAAGAAGTAGATTTTTTAGGAATTTATGTTGTAGAATTTTTAGGAATTTATGTCGTAGACTTTATTTCATTAGTTTTGTGTTTGATTATATTTTATGTTATTAGTTTTTGTATACGTAATTAAGTAATAAAAATAACAAAAATGAAGCATATAAAATAATCGAGGCAAATAAAATATTGCATAGTTCACAAACTACCAATTAGACTAGTTCACAATATACATCTAAAATAGTTCATAAGATAATTTAACAAAACTTGGTAATCAGCGACGACGGCCGAACAAACTCAAAATACGACGTCTGGGTCTGGGTGCAGCTGGTTGTGCGGCACTACCGGATGTCTCTCCATGGCTACTACCGGTTCCTGGGCTTTCATGAGTGCAGTGGCTACTACCGGTTCCTGAGCTTTCATGAGTGCGGTGGCTACTACCGGTAGCCTCAGCAACAACTCTAGCATTTTCTCTTTCGTTGGCTTCGTTAATGGCATCTGCATTTCATTCCAGTTGAAATAAAATCAAAATAAAATATAAGTAAACAAATAAAATATAAGTAAATAAATAAAATATAAGTAAATAAATAAAATCAACCGTACATGCTCGCTGCCTGTCAGTTGTTGAACGGCGGGCCTGATGTCCCATTTGCCTACCTTCTATCACGTCCATGGTCATTACTTGACGCTTGTGGGGTCTTCTTCCTTTTCTGATCCACCCGCTTGCGGGACAGACTCTATCACCAACATAGGACGGCCATTGATACTGGTTGGGATAAGGATGGAAAGATGCACCCAAGTACTCGCAAGGTAATCGGTACGGTACATGTCTGCGATATAATCATCCTCAGAGAAGTTTCTCTCGCGGCACACCGCCATAACATGAGAACAAGGTATGTGGGCCAACTAGATTCCTTGGCAAGTGCATGTTACAGTATTGTCAGGTGAAAAAATAACAACATACTTGAACATCCTTTTCACAAACTCCATAGTCCCATCCGGTCTACGGCCGATTGGAGAAAACTCATCTGGACAGTGCACTTCGAATTCCAATTGGTTATTCCCGTACGGGACAACTCTCATAGCTGCACCTTTCTCCCTATGTTTCCTTAGTTTCCCCTCCACCCTTGTTGAAAATGTTTGATTCCTGGACAGTAATTCAGAAAATATAAGTCAACAAATAAGAATATACATACCTTGTCAAAATCTCTGAATAAAAATATACATACCTGGACAGTAATTCGAGGGCTTTAACACGCCGTGCAACAAACCATGCATTTAACTTGTAGAAGGTGTTATCCACAATTGCTGCCACGGGCAACTGCCGGCTCTGCTTGAAAACAGCATTCAAGGACTCAGACCCATTTGTGATCATAATTCTCCATCGGAAACCTCTATCACGGGCTTGCAATATCTTCTCATATGCGGGTGGCTCAGCAAGATCGGCGGGATTATTTTTTTCCACCTTGAGTCAGTACAAATTTGCCTTTGGACAGTACTGCAAAAAGAAAAGAAAAATTTAGATGAGAAAATTTAAGTAAATAATTCAGAAAATATAAGTCAACAAATAAAAATATACATACCTTGGCAAAATCTTTGAACATCTCTTCCACCCTTCTCGGCTTCTTCTTCTTGCAACCAATTCTGAATGTATCTGCAACCCATTTTTCAGATCCGCAGTTCTTGTGTAGGTTGTCTGTAACATGTTGCATACACAGCCTGTGAACACAATCGCCGTTCGCTGTCGACCACCCAAAATCTGGGCGATCAAAAACATATTTGATTCCTTTGTGCTGGTCTGATATGACACAAAAGAACCGGTCGCCAACCACTTGTCTTCTTACGAACCTCATGAAAAATCTCCAGTTTTCCCCGTCCTCCTTCTCAACAATTGCAAAGGCCAAAGGCAACAACTGGTTTTCAGCATCATATGCACATGCGATCAACAGTCTCCCGTCGTAACGGCCAGATAGGAAGCATGCATCTACACTGATGACCGGTCTAATGTATGGCACAGCTTGAATACATGGACCGAACGCCCATGCTATGGCCTTGAATTACAACGCGTTGTCGACAGTCCATACGCCTATATTCCAACATTCAAAGACAGTGCCGGGATTTGTACTTGCTATGGCCTGCAGCAATGGTGCAAGCAAGTTGTATGTACCATGCCAGCTACCGAACATTCGGCAAATCGCAAGTTCACGCCCTCTCCACAACCTGTTGTATTTTAGGACGACATGCTTGTAAACGCGTCTGACATGTCTAGGGACCTCCTTAAGGCTCATCGATGGGTCCTCCTTAACGTCATTCTCAATTACATCGGCAATAAGTGAAGCCGTAAGATTTGCATGGTCTTTCCTTGATGACGCAGCCTTGCATGTGTGAGGTGGTTCACACTTCTTAATAATCCATGCCTCGCCCTTACCCACAGGGGTTGCATATAGACGGAAGTGGCAATGCACTTCGTCGGCACAAACAATTACTAACCTTCTTCGGTCCCTTTTTTCAATTCTGCACTCCCAGTTGCCGTGAACATGGACCTCATATATTTTCTTCACAAGTTCATCTATGTTGGTGTAAACCTGCTGCGGAGCAAGCTCTTGACTGTACCTGACACCCGGCCCAAAAAATGAGATGTCTGTCTCTTCAAAAGCAGTGGCATCGTTGAATGTGTGGCACGGATGCCTATCTGTCCGACCTCTAATCGGAAATCTGTCTTCCTTAGGTAAATAATCTCCATCACCTTCTGACAGGTGATCAGAATCCCAATCCCCTTCCCATTCGTCACCTGTTTCCAAATTTCCTTGTGGTACGGCATCGAGCTCAACATCAAGGTCAAGGTCTCTCCGGGTAGCAACGGGTGACACTGTAGGTATTTATGGTGGTACAGATGGAAATCTGGGTTGGATTGGGGTTTCAGGAGGAGGTGGTGGTGGTGGTAGATCGGTGGCAAAATCAGGTACATAATTCTCATAAACGGGTGATACGGGCGGTTCATAACTCGAGTGGCGGGGGTTGTCATACCTCGAGTGCTCATGACTCGAGTTGTCATAACCCGAGTGCTCATAACTCAAGCTGTCATAACTCGAGTGACGCGGGTTGTCATAACCCGGGTGATCATAACCTCTATTTTCCCTAGATGTTCCAACCCCGGATACACGCTGAACTCTCCTGGAATATAAATCTATTACCATTACCCCCTGTGACTCAAAAGTGTTATAAACACTCCTCCATAACGACTCATCTGTTATTGGATACCTGGTATAGTAAGGTCTACCACCACTTACTGTGTTAATCCGGGTAGCTAAATCTATATCACACCGGTTGGGGTTCACACCAATTTTTTCATACACTATTCCTTTCAGTTCAACAAATGAGGTATTTTCATTTACCTCGAAGCCGTAGGCTGCTTCCTTAGTGTACTGTGCTCCCTCCGCACCCCGGGTAAACTTCCCGCCCACATACAGTGCAACCAACATATTTCCGTTCTGGAATTACTGTTCTGAAAATACTGTGCTGGAATTACTGTTCACCATCGCCTCAAAATCGCCTCTCTTTCTTTCATTCGGTTCTGAAAATTTGTTGGAAACTTAGAATGAATACTGTGCTCATCAGGAGAGAGAAAAACCCCTTTTATAGGGGTTTTATTGCGGACCGTCCAGCTGATGGGCGATCAGATAAGGGTAGTGGACCGCCCGCCTGCTGGGCGGTCAGGTCCGGAAAGTGGACCACCCAGCCGACGGGCGGGTAGATTTAAAAATAAGTTTGAGGTGGGGGCAGATTTGATAATTTGTTTTCTTTTTTTGGGTATTAATAAAAATATCGGTGATTCTTGTTACCAGTGTGGTCTAGTATTAAAATGGCAACGCCCTTTGTATGTGTGAGAGATTGTGAATTCAAAATTTAAATAAGAGATTTTTATGGACATTAAATAAAAGTAGATAGGCTAGATATTCATACACATTTCTATATTTTTTGTGAAAGCTAGCATATGTTATAGTGACAAAAGAGAGAGTTTTTCACATGAAAACTCACACGTTTAAAACCAAACCGAGACTAACAGCTATTAGTGTTAGATGGTTTGATTCTCAATTCTAAAAAAATCTTTTTTGCTTGTTTATTTTTACTGACTTTATATAACACAAGGATAAAAAAGAATATATTTAAACTCTAATATGCGTGTGCTACTGTTCGGTATCGGTACGAAACAATACCGATAATATCTCTAGTCTCAGCCCGTCTCAAATATTATTTTTATATCTATTATATGGGAAATTTTTTATCGGTAGTAATTATTATAAAAGAAAAGAGACAAATAGTAAGAGTACAGTAATATTTATATTGGTAGTAAGATCGGTAGAAATTTTACCGATCTAAACCAGTTTGTTTTTTTCTTTTAATTTTTTCTAGTAAAATATATATTTTTTACAAAATAGATAAAGTATCTTAAAATTTAGATATATAAAACATTCCATCTATTTTTTGAAAAGAAATTTATATTTTACTAGAAATCAAAATATAAAAATTTTCTCCATCTATACATCAAATTAAAAAAAAATTAAAATCAGTAGACTAGTTACCGATCTTACTATCAATATAAATATAAATATTACTGTATTCTTTCTATTTACCTCTCTTCTTTTATATTAATTACTACCAATAAAAATTTCATATTATATGGCCCACAAAACACTGAGGCCCCTCAGAGTCTACGCGTTTCTTCAGGAAAGGAGGGGCGGTGAGCCGGTGACCCAACCCAGAGCCTACCTGGACACAACATCCATCATTTACCAGCGCTCTCTTTTCATCCTCTTCACCAAAAAGAAACAAAAACAGAAACACAGAGAAATAAAGAGAGAGAGACTAACATTCCAAACCACCAAATCTATAACGTAGGAGGCAAAAGTTGTGCGCTTTTTGCGGGTCCCGCCTCAACATCCCCTCCACTCAATAGTCGACACCTCTCTGTCTTCTGATCTTATCTATTTCCCTGTAGAAAATGAAGGTAACTGTTTTGCTGTGTCGGTTTCCCTTATCTTCCTTTAGTTGTAAAGGTGGGTTAATTGGGTTTGCATGGAGCGAAATTACATCGCTGATAGATAGATAGATATTTAGTAGATATTTTTCTAATTAAAAACTTGGTAGACATTGTTGGGACCTAGTTTGGTAGCAAATTGGGTCAAATTAATGTCCCCACTTATATATCCTCAACAAATATCATGATTTATATATAGGATTTATCAATTAAATATCTTTTACCTATATATATAGTATCTAACTCAGATTGTAAAATCTAACCTCTAGTAATTTTTTTAGTGTGTGGCGTCTATTCTGGTAAGTACAGTCGATTACTTATTTTGTTGGTTGACAGGCATTTTGGATTGAGAGCAGGTTGGGTCCGATGCCCATCGGACTCAAATTTGGATCCGATGGGTTTCGGGACCGTCCAATCTGATTGAAGATTCGTGCGCACGAATGTTAAAGCAGACATGAAAATTGTGGGTGCGAATCCTAAAGCAGATCGGACGGTCATCGAACTCACTTTGAGTCCGATGGACATCCTCTTTTGAATTAGTGTTTTCTTTCCCTTATTTATCTTTTATGTATGTTTTGGCTAAATATGTTTAGAGCACAATAATTTGAACGAAAGTTAATTGTTTTTTAGTAAACTATATGGAGTGAGGCTATGGTATTTTACAAAGAGTTGATCCGTCCGTACTATGGATGCATAACTTCATTTTTGTAATCCAAATAGCTGATTTGAACCGCTTAACATGATCTTTATATGAAAATGTACTAGAAGACCAAATTTTATATTTTTCTACTGTTTTTTAAGATAGATAAAAAATCATTACTTTCGGATGGATCTTGTAAAAACAGTAAAAAAAATATAAAAAAAATATAAAATTGGGTTATATTAGAGCGGTTTTATAACTAGTACATTTTTATATGAAGATCTTGTTGAACGTTTGGACTTTGAAAACAATTAGACGGATCTATAGCTCGCACCATTTTGCGCTTTGCAAAGTAACGTAGCCTCACTCGAATTATATGTCTAGTATAAATAATAAGTCTGGTATCTTCACAGTGAAATGCATGTTTAATTTTCACAAGTTACATTGAAAAAATTAGATTTTGAAAATTAACGGAAGGTTGACTCTCATTTTTTTTTTTTTGTATTTATGTATAATTTTTAATATAATTTAAGAGTAAAATGTCATGTTATTGTAAAATTGACCATCATTCTTCATAGGAAAATTTTATATTATTTACTATCATTGTGTGTTTGAGCTCTATAATTCAGAAGTCTGGCTCCGTCCCTGAGTAGAACTGTAGTAGAATTAATTTATAGTCGTACTCATTGCTTAACACATCAACTTGTGTTGGAGAGATAATTACCACATAATCAAGTTCCTTTGCTGATCTTATTGGATTAATTGTGGATGTGGGAAATGCTTGGGTGTCTCTATTTCATAATAGAAAATGCTCGATGCAAAGAAATAGAAAGGTTTCTATATTTCTGAAAGAACTTCAATTTCATTTTAGCAGTGTGGATGACCCTGAAACAAACCCATAAAGGCCCTTCAAATCCGCTTTCGTTTGCAATTTGAAGAGACAAATCCGAGGAACAATCAAAGACAAATCTTGACTATCATTTCTATATTCATAGACAATATATGATGTTACAACTGCCAATTCTTGGGTGGGTCGGTGATTGAAACAATTGCAAGTAGCAAGACGCATTATAACATTTCACTGTTTTTTTTTACTTGAAGAAGAAAGCTCGACAACAATAAATATTGCCATGGAAAATTGGCGGTCTAAACAGAACACTTCCCGAATACTCTTAGTCTCTTTTTGGTGCGCTTGTGACCTTCAAGCTTCTCGCTTTTTTTCATGGTTTATCATTGCACTCTCCAGAAATCATTGGAAAAGTAGGAAAAGTGCAACAGAAACATTTCTTTTTGCAAAGATTAGGCGCGCGTATGTTAAAAAAAAAAATTAATACACTCTAGAACAGTCTAATATTTTACAGCATTGCATAATTTATTAAGCAGTAAAGAGAGTTGCAAAGGGGGTTTTTAAAAGATGGGGGATTTGAGAATTGATAAAAGGAATGATTGCATTGCCATTGGGCAACAATCAGTGTGTAGGTGTGAACAGGAGATTGGTGTGCGAAAATGGTAAGCTGGAGAGAAATCATAACTATTGCGTGTCAAATGCACTAACTGGATCACTGGGTAACAGAACATGGATGGCTTAGTGAATTCCCTTCTGTAGATATTTGAGCTCTTTTTGATGGATATTTCTCTGTGAGGGTCCATAGGAATTGAGTACAGAGATTAAATCTACAGAAGTCAACTCTTAGCTAATAAAATGCATTCATTAAACATGCGTTGCGTTCCTACTGGCGAATTTTCCTGGGCTCGTGTTCAGAGAATGAAAAGAAGAAGACACATGAGACTGATTACAGGAATTAGCAGCCTTTTTATGCGATCACACACAGAATAGGCCTATATTGCCTTTATTTTGACTAGGCCGGAAACGAACTTTATGTAAGGCCTATGAAATTTATGATAATTATTATAAAATATAAGGCCTAATATGGCCCAACGTGATCGCTTCTGGATTAGAACGGATGACGCGAAACAGCCGATAACCAGGAATTCGTATCCTCTGCATTAACTCAAAAGGGAATCTTTTGAGTTAATGCATCTGGACCATCCGATTCACTTTAAGGTCCGTGTAAATTAGATCCGCACTAATATTAAAGGGCCTTCTGTTAAAATCAGACAGTCAGATTGGCTCCGTTTAATATCAGACGGCCGAGATGTATTAACTAAAAAGATTCCCTTTTGAGTTAATACAGAGGATACGTGTTCGATAACCAGTGTCATGGATTTAGAGAGAGTACTGATTTTATCCGAAAATAATGCCACGTAGGTTATTCACCAAGTTTCTTCTTGTTTTCTTATTTAATCGATTTTATAGTATATCTAGCATATGACAATATGGCAAGATAGCTTTGAAACTCTTAACCAAAACGATGCAATTATGGGAAGAACTTTTATTAGTTCATAACCCAAATTATTTCAAAAAACAAAGAAAAATAAAGAAACAAATGTAACAGATTCTTTTTCCAGATAATCAAGTTCTTTCATTTAGCAAGACCATCATAGTCAGATAATACAACTTAAAACTAGATACACGCACCATTATCCTTATGCTCCAAACACAGAAAAAAAGGAAGAAAAAGATGATTCCTACTAAAAACACCTAATTTACACAATCCTAGAACTCACTTTTACATTAACATTCCCTAAAACAAAGCTTCAAACCCTAGAAACCCTCGCCCTTTTGGCCTTTGGCGACTTGATAGTTTTGGGCTTCTTTGGCTTGGCCGGAGACTTAGCAACCTTCTTCATCTTCTTTGGGGATTTTGCCAAAGCAGCCTTCTTTTTCTTGACATCAACAGCAGGTGCCTTGCGCTTCTTCCCAGCTTTCACATCCTCTGTTTTCTTTGGCTTCTTCACCTTCTCAGACACCGGCTTCTTCTCTTTCACTGGTTTGACTTCCTTCTTCCCAGTCTCGGAGAGCTTGAAAGATGCCTTCACCTTCACCAGCTTCCCCTTTGCAGCGCTGGTCTTCAACTGATTGGCGAGGATTTTCTTGAAGTTGGCCGGGAGCTTGCCCTTGTATGTATCCTCCATATGCTTGGCTATGGCGTAGGAGCTTGACCCGGTCCTCTCATGGAGTGCCAAGATCGCACCTTTGATCATCTAAACAGCACAAAACCAGATTAGTAAAATGTAACACCATTACTGGGATTTTACAAAAAATATAAAAGGGGAAAAGAGGCAAGGTTTTACCTCGAAATACGGGGGGTGAGAAGGCGGGGAAGCGGCCTTAGGAGCTTTAGCCTTCTGCTCCTTCGCTGGTTTCGCCATTGATTTGGCCACGGTGGTTTTGGCACTTGGTGCTGCGGGCATTTTTGCAAAAAGCAAAGAGAAATTGCTAGAAGATTATTGATCGAGAAAAAGTACTAATACTGGACTTGAAATTTTTGGGATTAAAACAAATTAAGTGGAAGTGTTTTTATAGAGGAACCTCACGGGTTACAAGGAGGGGGCATGCTTCTTTCTGATTGGTCGGGAGAGGAGCACACGGATTCCATCCGGGTTTTTGTATTTTGGAGGATCTATACCGTTCAAATGAACGGTTGGATCGGGCGCTAGAGGGCAACACTAGAATTGTGTTAACTTTTTTTTTTTTTTGAATAAGAATTGTGTTAACTGGACTCCTCGTTTTGATGGAAGGGAAGGAGTCAAAGGATTTTTTTTAAAAACAGTAATTAAAATAATAAAAGTTAAAGAAACGACATAATTGCTTCGTTTGTTATAAAAACAGCAAAAACCGAATCTGAGATTCGGTTAAGTTATTTTTTCGCTTCACCGAATACGCTATTCGGTTAAGCTGGTGGTTTTAACAGCGGATACAGTGGGTTGCCACAGAAGATCCGATTTTTTTTTGTTTTTTGGCTTAACCGAATCCGGAATTCGGTGAAGACCAATTTTTTTGCTTTTTTGGCTTAATCGAATCCGGAATTCGGTGAAGGTGATTTTTGTTAGATTAGTTTTGCCCTTTTCTCACAAAAATTAAAGCAATACACCTGTTTAATTTTCTTTTTTCCAAATAACCCTTCTAGACCCCTCATCTACTCCCTCTGGAGTATTAAGTACAATTTATTTATAATTTTTTGTCTCTTCTTTATGTATTTTATTTAATAATTTTATCAAATAATTTATTAAATAAAAAATTTGTTCGTTAAAATTTTTTATGTACACAAATATCCTAGAATTATCAAAGCATCTGTCAATTATAAAACTTTTAACATTTCAATTAGTTTGAATATGGCTACTTTTCCAAAATCATCCAATAAGCTAATAAATTATATAAAAATATCAAAAGATCCACAAATATACTTCGCATTTACATAAATTTTATCAGGTATTATTTTGTAACCAAAGTTGCTTACATAGTTATAGTTTTCATATTAATTTAACACTCATATGTATTTTGGACAAATGTTTAGATAGCGTTTATCGCGTCTTAATGGCTAAAAAAACAGCGCTATGTCCATATTGTGCCGCTATAATGCTGATAACGCCATAGCTTTTATGGTCCGAAAATACTATAATGACGCTATAGGGTGCTATTTAGAACTCTGATTTTGAACATTTCTTTCAATAGAGGGTTTGTCGATGCAGGATTCATACAATATCAATTTAATAAAGAAAGACAGAATTGATGACTCCAATGACATTTTGAGCCTCTATTTTTTGTTTTATATTTTTGGTATTTTTTTAGAGATAAACTGAGGATTCTATGTTCAGATAAGCCGTGATTTTTATTTTTACCCAAAAAAAAAATATTTTAATATAAATAACCACGTTTTTAAAAGAATTTTATTTCTACCCAAACCGCAAATAATATTTGCGGTTTGAATTAACAATTCAAACCGCAAGGAATATATGCTGCTTGAATTGTGAATTCAAACGGCATATATTATTTGCGGCTTGAATTGTTAATTCAAGCCGCAAATAATATATGCGGTTTGAATCGCATTTATAAAAATCGGTTAACCAATCACCATTTCATTTATTATTTTATTAAATGGTAATTTTTCACCGATAACCCTAGAAATTTATTCACCGATAACCCTAAAGTTATTTTTATTACAAAGAATTATATTATAAAAACTTATCAATAATATAAAATTTCATTTATTAATTTATTAAATGGTAATTTTTCACCGATAACCCTAGAAGTTTATTCACCGATAACCTAAAGTTATTTTTATTACAAAGAATTATATTATAAAAACTTATCAATAATATAAAATTTCATTTATTATTTTATTAAATGGTAATTTTTCACCGATAACCCTAGAAATTTATTCACGGATAACCCTAAAGTTATTTTTATTACAAAGAATTATATTATAAAAACTTATCAATAATATAAAATTTCATTTATTATTTTATTAAATGGTAATTTTTCACCGATAACCCTAGAAGTTTATTCACCGATAACCCTAAAGTTATTTTTATTACAAAGAATTATATTATAAAAACTTATCAATAATATAAAATTTCATTTATTATTTTATTAAATGGTAATTTTTCACCGATAACCCTAGAAATTTATTCACCGATAACCCTAAAGTTATTTTTATTACAAAGAATTATATTATAAAAACTTATCAATAATATAAAATTTCATTTATTATTTATTAATGGTAATTTTTCACCGATAACCCTAGAAATTTATTCACCGATAACCCTAAAGTTATTTTATTACAAAGAATTATATTATAAAAACTTATCAATAACATAAAATTTCATTTATTATTTTATTAAATGGTAATTTTCCACCGATAACCCTAGAAATTTATTCACCGATAACCCTAAAGTTATTTTTATTACAAAGAATTATATTATAAAAACTTATCAATAATATAAAATAAACTACCTCATAAAATACCAGTGTTCTAAATAGCGCGCTATAGCGCCGCTATAGCGTTTTTGGACCCTAAACGCTAAGCTATGGCATGAAAATACGCTAATTGCGCTACGGCCGCTATAGCGGTAATAGCGGTCCGCTATAGCGGTAATAGCGGTCCGCTATAGCGGTAATAGCGGTCCGCTATAGCGGTAATAGCGGTCCGCTATAGCGGTAATAGCGGTCCGCTATAGCGGTAATAGCGGTCCGCTATAGCGGTAATAGCGGTCCGCTATAGCGGTAATAGCGGTCCGCTATAGCGCATAGCGTGTAACGCGCTATTTGCGCGCTATGCATATTGGGCTTTTTTAGACAATTTATATGGGCTTAAATAAAGATCCATAAAATTTATTTTGTATAGAAAAAAAAAATAGAATGAATCATGATCTTAAGATGTTTTGTATAGAAAAAGATCGATAGTTTATGATATTATTATGGATATTTTGAACCATGGACTTTTGTACTAGTTCAATATGAATATTATAATTTCTTAATTAATTTGGTGTTATTTATTGTTCTATGAAACTTTAGATAATGTTAATATATAGTACAAATATATAATATAATTTTTGTAAAAAAAAAAAACGCTATTTGGAATAGCTTCCGCTATAGCTACGCTATTCGCTATAGCTTTTTTTGTAGCCTTCCCGCTATGACGCTATAAACGCTATTTAAAACATTGTAAAATACCATTTCCATTTATAAAATACCATTTCCATTTATATTATTGATAAGTTTTTATAATATAATTCTTTGTAATAAAAATAACTTTAGGGTTATCGGTGAAAAATTATCATTTAATAAAATAATAAATGAAATTTTATATTATTGATAAGTTTTTATAATATAATTCTTTGTAATAAAAATAAATTTAGGGTTATCGGTGAATAAATTTCTAGGGTTATCGGTGAACAATTACCATTTAATAAAATAATAAATGAAATGGTGATTGGTTAACCGATTTTTATAAATGCGATTCAAACCGCATATATTATTTGCGGCTTGAATTAACAATTCAAGCCGCAAATAATATATGCGGTTTGAATTCACAATTCAAGCCGCATATTCCTTGCAGTTTGAATTGTTAATTCAAACCGCAAATATTATTTACGGTTTGGGTAGAAATAAAATTCTTTTAAAAACGTAGTTATTTATATTAAAATATTTTTTTTTTGGGTAAAAATAAAAATCACGGCCAGATAAGTGTCATGATAGTTTATTTTTTTTTATGGATTTTTAATACTGTTATATGTATCATATATTTGCTATCTTTTAACTATCATTTATGTGCTATCTTGTACTCATAACCGAATACTATATTCGGTTAATAATAAAAAATAAAAAAATAATCTAACCGAATACCCTATTCGGTTTAGAATAAAAAATAAAAAAATAATGTAAACCGAATTGGCTATTCGGTTTACATTAAAAAATCAAAAAAAAATCTTAACCGAATTGCCAATTCGGTTAATGGTGGGTGTTACACGGAGTTTACATAGTTTTCAGAATATGTTTTGTGAAAATATGCTTAACCGAATAGCGTATTCGGTGAAGCGAAAAAAAATAACTTAACCGAATCCCGGATTCGATTTTTGCTGTTTTTATAACTTACGAAGCAATCATGTCGTTTCTTTAACTTTTATTATTTTATTTACTGTTTTTAAAAAAAATCCGGAGTCAAAGGGGTATTGACGAATCGGTGGATAGGAATTCAAAAAAAACAGGCGTTACACGTGACCGGCTGGGCCGGTGGACTTGTCGGTTTTAGTTTCTATTTTAGTGTTTTGTGTGCCTTTTTGGAATGACACATCCTCTCCCCGTACCGTCAATGGGAATCTTTTAGAATTAGTGGATCCGACCGTTATTTTAACTTTGCACGACACGAGAGTACTCTGGTTCGATGGATTTAATCACCACCAATTTGCTTTAAGATTCGTGCGAAGTGCTTTAAACTCGTGTTTGTTTCAAATTTCGTGCGCACAAATCTTAAATTAGATCAGACAGTCATTATGCTTGTTGAACCTAAAAGTAGGTCCGATGGGCATCAAACCTACTCCGTTCTCCTTTGCACGATCTCAAAGCCCAATAGTACTGCCCCTGCGCTAGCTCGAATCTCAAAGCGGCTTGGAGTAAATCTCAAATCGTAAAATGAAGGGAATCTTTTACACATATTGGAGAGGATACTTGTTCACCTTTTTGTGGGGCTTATTAGCAGTGTATTAAAATTCAGTCTATTCGGCCGAATATTCGTATTCGGTTGGAATCTGCATAGAAAATTAGTATTCGGTTCAATATACGGTTCTGAATATTTGGCCGCATATTCAGCCGAATAATAATCCACATTTAGAAATAACGGTTCCGCAATCTGCATAAATCATAACCCATAACTCAAAGTATCCAACCAAGAGCGCTAAACCTAAACTCTCATGTTGTGCGATCCTGCGTCGCCTATCCCCATCTCTCACTCTCTCCTCCGCCAACTCCACCGATCGCCTCTCCTCAGTCCTCCCAACGCCTCTCCTCCATCTCCGTCAGGCCCAACGCCTCTTTTCTCAATTATATCAAATTCAATAGGCAAGCAAAACAAGTCATTAAGGATACCTATAGTAAGGAGCAACGGGAAAAAGTCAACGACTTTTTAGCTTTTTGGGCTTACGGGCGTGAGATTTCTTTCAATTCACTTGCTGACCCAGCATTCCTTCGTTTTTGCGAAGCGGTAGGTCAATTTGGATCAGGATATAAACCTCCAACTGTTTATGAGTACCATGTACCACTATTGAAGAGGCAAGTGACAAAAACCACCAGCAGTTTAGAGGTTTATAAAGAAGTTTGGGAAAAAACTTGTTACACCTTAATGACATACGCATTGACTGATCGAAGAAGTAGAAGTCTAACAAACCTTTGTGTGAATAGTGCGAAAGGAACAGTTTTTTTTAAAACCATTGATGTATCTTCTGAATCTCACACGGCAGAATATATACTACAATTTGTGGATAGTGGAGTAAAAGAAGTTGGAGAGGAGAATGTGCTTCAAGTTGTGACGAATAATGTTGCAACAAATATGAAAGCTGTTGAATTGTTTATGGCAAAATACCAACAGATTTATTGGACCTCATGTGCAGCACATTCCATTGATTTGATGTTGGAGAGCATCTCAAAGCAGAAGGAGATAAGTGATGCGATAAGACAAGCTAAAGGGATTGCCAACTTTATCTATAGTCATCATCAGGTGCTTTCATTGATGCGTGCTCATACTGAAAATAGATATATTGTGCGACCTGGAGCTACAAGGTTTGCTACTTCCTTTCTTACCTTAGAAAGTATTTTCCAAAAGAGGTTACAGTTAAAACGTATGATCTTTTCTGATGAATATAATGCATTGATCGATCCTTCTAAGAAATGAGAAGTTTGCTGACAAGGGAAGAAATATGGCTGAAGTTGTTGTTTCCAATGATTTTTGGAAATCAGTGGCATTAGCAATCAGAATTTTCAAGCCATTAGTTGTTCTTCTTAAAATTGTCGATGGAGAGGAGAAGCAACCTATGGGATTTGTTTATGGAGGTTTGAAAGATGCAATAAAGGAGGTAAAGACGGCTTTTTAATACAAGGAAGATGTGTTCGAGCCTTATGTAAAGGCAATTGTTGATGGAATGAAGGGTAGACTTGATAAAGAGCTCCATAAGGCAACGTACTACCTCAAACCCTATTATTTTTATAGAGATTTCGAAGAGATGAAAACAGATCATTCTATTATGGATGTTATTTCTAGTTGTGTTGTACTGTATGTTAGTGTAATAATCTAGAAGTCAATCATAGGATAATTTTATTATATATATTTTGTTCATGTAATGGATGATTAATAAAGATATTATTTTGTTCTTTGAGATTTATCGAATTATGAATCATTTTGAGTTAATGACTTGAAATTGTAGAACTCCATAATATAGATGATAAATACTCTTAATAGTCATTAACCGAGGTAATTAGCAAAGAACACTAATTGACCAATCAAAGGTTAGTATATGGATTAAATGATGGTTAAGTTTACAAACCATAAACAAAGAGTTGTTATTTTAATCACATAGATACATATTAGAGAACATGGTATTTGTAGACCCTCAATGAAACGTTAAATGAATTGTATTCGTGTCGTTAATGTTTCATTTAGTGTTAAGTTCTAAAGTATTAGGTGTTTCGTCGTTTCCTAGATGAGAAAGTGTGTATTCGTGAGTATTGTTTAATGCTATCCGTAAAAAGTAGCTATAATGATGACATTTCAGTATACATGACTTGTGCGAGGAGAGATGTTCACCGAGACTACTATTGTCCCTTGTATTTAATCGAGTAATAGTACTGTTGGGGTCCATTGATAAGTAATATTATATCTGCACGGTATGATTAAAGAGTTAATCATATTTGATAATCTACTTAAGATCAATAAAAGATTAAGTTGCAAGGATGACATATACCTACCTTGAAACTGATCTGATACTATGAGACCTAAGAATAAACACGAGTAATTGTTTGCTGGATCGTGATATTGTATTGTACAAAATCATCTGTGTCAATTGAGTAGTCATAATGCATTCTGCCAGATGCCACTTATGATTTATAGAATTAAAAAGAGGTTTTAATTTTATTGCCAACATAACACAGATCCGATCGGGTCACACCATAGGAAAGTATTAGAGAATTAATTTATTAATTAATTATAAAGAGTTATAAGTAATAGATAAATGTCATAGAGATGACAAGTTTAAACACATTAAATTTTAAGCGTGTACGACACGTTGTATAAATTTATCGCAACAACAGTCACAAGAAAATATAATTGTTCATAATTGTTCAGAATAATTATATTACTACAAATTGATTATAAATATTAATTATGAATTAATATTTTGGGCCAAAACCCATTTGATTTTGGGCCAAATTTAAATTTAGAATTTAAATTAAAAGCCCAAATTAATCAATTGAATTTGGGCGAGGGCATTTTGTCTTTTCACCTTGGAACCGACCTTGCCAAGGGCAAAATGGTCTTTTGGCAACCGACTTCATAGGCTATAAAAGGGCATGAAGGGGTAAGAGAAAATCACTAATTTCTGAAGTTTGAATTCGATTCGAGTCGGTTATTTTCTCTTTTCTCGTATTTTCTTCCAAATAGTGTTTCGAGTAGAAAAGAAAGAAATACGTAATCCACGTATATTTTTGCGAGCGGTGAATAGTGTATTTACTGTAAATATCGTATGTTGCAGTGAATAGTGTTTCCGCGAATATTCCGTGAATAGCGTAAAGTCTAGTAGTTATTTCTTGCAAAAGAAATACCGACTCTCTGGTTTGTTCCTGGTGGTCGACTGGTAGAGGCATCAGACGTCTGGTGCTACGCAACCAAGATACACAGCATTCCAATTTGAATTTGGAAAAGGAATAAATGTTATTTAATTTATTTAAATGTTAAATAAATATTATTTTAGAAATTAATCGCGGGAGTAGAACCTCGACTTATGGTAGAATGTAAAATTTTTTATTTTATGTTCTTTCCGCACCGTAAGTCAAGTCAGAATTTCGCGGTAAATGCCCGAGCAGATTTTATCGGGAAATTTTCTTATAAGTAATTTGGCAAGATAAATTCTTAACAGAATTTTGCAGGAAATTCTCATTCTGAATTTCACGGCTTTTCCCAAAAAACTGAATTTAGCGGACGGATTACCCAACACGGTACTATCCGGATCCGAAGATTCAAGATACCGTTGAAATGCGAACTTTCAAAACTCAAATGGACAGTTTGGAAAACATGCAGCAAAGAGACAGAGAGAAACTAATGACGAAGTTTTCAATCCAGGTTTGCTTTCATCTTTTAAGGGCTTTGAAATAGCAGCAGGCTACTTAATTATTATGTCTATCGTTTTTATTGTGAGATTCTGATAGCCTCTTTTTTTGTATTAACAGCTCATTGGTGGTCTCTCCATGATTCAGAAGCTCCTTATTTAAAAACTATAGCTATCAAAATACTTAGTTTGACATGAAGTGTTGCTGGATGCCAAAGAGACTGGAGTACATTTGAATGGGTGCTGTTCTTTTTTCCTTTGATAGATCTTTAATGTCATAATTATTTATTATTCTTTGTAGAGATTGTATTATCTCGTTATCCTTTGGCTGTTTTATGCTATTTCTTCATCTTCTGGTAATTTTTTGTTGTTCATTTTCGTCTCCATTGATGCAAAAATGTGTAGACCGAGCACCTTCAAGAGATTCATCCTTTGGGTGTTTTGTGGGTTCTATGTAGAGATTCATCATATTCCTTCTTTATAAATGCTATAATCTCCGACTTTTTACCAGGATTAATTGATATTGGGTCTAACTTTGCTGAATTTGTTTGTACGTGATTAATTTGATAATTGGTTGTGTTTTAATTAGAATTTATGGTTGAATGTATGTGGAATTTCTTAAATGGGTATATGAATTCTTATTTAAAATCCGCATATATAATTTGAATACAAATCTGTATATGCGGTGCCCGGATACCGTATATGTGTTACGCGGTGGCCTTCCGCATACTGCATGAGAATTGAATATTAAACACACTACTTATTAGTACGGACAGCTCCGTAACACAACGGCAGGTAAATTGTTTCAGTGGGCCTATTACTTTTTTCGTAGATGACAACTTAGTGGGCCTATTTTCGTAGATGACCCCACTTAGAAGGATTACAACACAATAAATCATGTATATCATTGACAGACGAGAGTTCATAAAATTAAACCGCATAGATGAATCCGGGTGTAAATCAGTATGTGCGCTAATGCAAATTGGCCCTTAATTTGTTATAAAAGGTAATATTATATCTCCATTCCATTATTAAGCACGTTGATGTCCTGATCCGTCAACGGCTACGATTGAAAGATGAAATTTCGGATTTAATATCAGCCCTCCAATCATCATCTTTTGATTAAATGCATCTTTTTTATGTGTAGAAGTTTAAATTTATTGAAAAATATACCCGCTACACGTATTGCCACACATATTGCCACACGTATTTTCAGTTCTGCACCGTTGGATTGAATCAAATTGTGCAGATTTGAATCTCCGATGTGCAAATTTTTCGCTGGGGCATTCGCTGGAGGCGTCCAGTCACCTCTCCCAGCGAAATCTTTTTGTTATTTGTTCCCTTCCCCGACCCTTCTTCCCAATGAAGAAAAAAACCCTAATCACCGCTGTTCTCTCTCTACACCGGCACCCTCTCTCTGCTGTTCTCCAATCATACCCCCCACGCTGGTGTCTCGCCTCTACCCTAGATCATGGGACCCTGCGCCGTAGTCTCACGTTGAACCCTCTCGAATCGGCGTCCTGATGCTGAATCTCTCGCGATTAGTTCCTTAGTTAGCACCTTTCAAGGTAGTTGTTTTCTCGCTTGTTTCTTAAAAGATCTCCTTTTAACTCATCCTTTTGATTGATTTGGTCATTTTAAATGTATATGCCATTCTTTGTGCGGGATTTTTCGCTTTAGATTTTTTTAATCTTGTTGTTATCTCCAATTTCTACCAATCTGTTGCTATTCTCCGTCTATAAGGTATTAAGTTCAAGTAAATTGCACTATTCATTAATCTAGGTACTAATTTTAGGACAACGACTGTAATAGCGATTCAAGTAAAAATATCTGAGTGTATGTAGTTTTTGCTTTACAACAGGAATTTAGGGGCACGGCAACTCCTAGGTTATCATATGATTTCTCTTTAAAAGATTTTTTTTGCTTGAATTGATTGATGCTTTTGGTCTAAAATTCATTTCCTTTGTTGAAGAACACTAAATAAGGCTCCTCCTCCCAAGAAGAAGCTTGAAAGTAGCAGTTCCGACGACTCTTCATCAGAATCAGAACAAGAGGTATTGTTTTACTTAGTCTTCTTTTTGTGTACTTTGTATATTTCATTGTATCTGATTTTTAATATTGCAATTAAATTAATTAATAGGTTAAGATTGCTCCAAAGAAGGCTACAAAACCTGTGCCCACAAAGGCTTCTAAGAAGGATTCAAGCAGTGACAGCAGCAATGAAGAGGACTCATCATCTGATGATGTAAGTCTTAATTCCACAGTTGAGTTATTACTAGACCAGTACCAGTAAGAGCATCTCTGTGGTTACCTGACGTACGGGTACGATATCAAATTCACTGGTATTTACATGGTATAAAAATTGGTTACAGTGTTATTATGTAAGAATGTTATTGGGTAGAACATATTGTTTCTTAGAAGGTGTCGAAATAGAGATGGTTTTAACTAGGGGGATGTATCAAATTGCTGTAATTTTTGTAGGTTCACACAAATACCATCTTCTGTTATTTTTGTAGGTTCACACAAGCTGTTCAAGTAATTGCTGCAGAGAGCAAACAGTTATGAGCCGATCTAGCAATAACTTTTATTTAGGATTTCACAGAGAGCAAACAACTTTGATTTGCCTTGCGGATTAGGGTTTTGAATCCTGTTCAAATTGTAAGCTTCATTTTTTTCTTTATAATGATTTTAAGCTTCTGTATTGATGTTGCCTAAATTTTGGTCTTCATTTAAATAACAAAAGCGTAATAAAAATATCAAATATGTGGACTTTTTTCTTCAACGGGGTCTTGGTCTCTAATGAAATAAGCATCTAAATAACAGAAGCTTAATAAAAATAGAACTAGGGGATAGATAAAAGTTACACTAACAGTTGACAAGAACTTCCTCTACATGGATAACTAGCACTTGATTCTAAATTTATTACTTTTCTGGTAAAGAAAATGGAAAGATCAAACCCTAAAACAGTCTTTATGTCTGAACCAAGTCAGGCCCCATGTCCAGACAGTGTCTAAACATCAATAGTACATATTAGGCATGGGTTGACCAGCAAATAAACAAAGGAAATGGATGTGAGGCATGACTGGTACAAACAGACTCCAAAATGCCCTTGAAGACAAATCAGAAAATCTGAAATAGCTAAGGATAGAACTAGGCCATGCCAGTTTGCAATGTTACAGAACACATCATGCCAAGTATTTTGATATTAAACTTTGCATTTTTAGGATTTTCATACTATTTTCTAGCTATTTTTGAATCTCAATTTTTTAAATCTGTTTTCTGCAAGGTAGAAAGCTGGTACCTTAATTTGCACTTTAGAAATCACTCTACCAGTCAGATTTCTGTATCTCCAAAAATCCCACAATAAATCATGCATGTAGATCAGGTTTTCATACACATTTCCATAAAAAGAACAAAAAAGTTTGGTGTAGTAGTTTGTCCAATATTGATCTACAGTGGTACTACATGTTCTGCGGAGTATATGCTTGGTAATTTCATTTTTTTGGAAGGAATGCATGGGAAATTTTCCCCTAAAAAGTAGCTTTTTGATTTATTGTTCGTTTATGCTAATTTTAGGATATAAAAAAAAGATCATAAATGGCATGAAGGGGCATGCTAGAAAGCTTGCTCTAGATCAATATGGGAGCCTTGTAAGTACTTGTTGCAATTCGTGATGTTTGTAAACTTTCTTGTAAAGAGCTTACTAGCTGGGTATTATAATTCATTTTGTTATATTAACATCTGGTTTAAGAGGGTCTCAGTTATGTACCAGTCATAAAAGGTTAACCTCTTTCATTACTCTTTTTTTTTGTAAATATTTTGTTTTCCAGTATTTTTTGTACTAAATTTTATGCCTGTTCTTTGCACCTTTTTTTTTTTCTTCCTAACCAGGACTGCATTGATGCATGGTCATAGGGAAAAACTTGAGCCGGTACTACATTTTCTGATTTTTTTTTCTTCTTTGGTGCTTCCTAGACACTCAATGAAACAGTTTATTTGATTGAATGGGGAGAACGTAGTTTCAATAGATTTGGAGGCACTCAACAAGTATGGCTTTATTTGATTATTGGTACTTAAAAATACATAATCATAACATCATCAAATTATTATCAGAGATCACGGTTCAAAGTAATTAAAAATATAGAATCATATAAATTCTCTGTTAGCATGTCTCTCAATTTTTGAATAGCTAATATTTTCATTGATATATTTTTCCTCTTATAATTTATCCCGTTGCAACGCACGGGCACGATACTAGTATAATATTTAAACACATTATGTACATAATATCATAAAACATAAAAATATAATTATCGGTCTCAAGTTTTAAAAAAATATAAATTATTTATTTAAAAAAATATAAATTATTGTATTAATTAATCATGCCATAATAATAAATATTATATAGCTGAATATATGAAAACAAAATAATCATACGTTATTTTGCATTTATTAGTTATTTTTTAAGATAATAAGTATGAAATAAATATTTTATTCATACTATTAACCGAATACGACGTAAATAAATAATGAGTTCTATATATTGACAATCATTAATTAAAGGGAGCCTTCGGTTTACCTCGCTTATAAGGGAGTTCAGTAATTAAAGGGTAACGGGCTTGCTATGTGATTTCTTCTGGAAAAACATGAGAACATAAGGATAACAAACATTAATTATCCTCATTTAGTCATTCTGTCCTATACATGGACGCGTTATGAAAAATTTTGATAACCAATATGTGAGGTATTTAAACATATGTTATTTTGGTTTCATCACTACATTGTATTTCACAATTCATGATACAAAAATTGAAATCATACAATTAGTTAAGTGGATTGAATTCGTGAGAAATGCAATTATGCGCACCAGCATTTGCAATCACACTTGCACTGATGCCTGTGCATGTGGACTGGAAAGAAGCAGCAAAAGAAATTAAGCCACTCATTGGAACATATATCAATTATTATGCATGAGCTTTTACCTAAGTTGTGGTGTATCAGCCTAGATTAATACCATAATATCTTTTGCATTTCAGAAATTATTACAATATTGCTTAACAGCATATAAGTAAGAATATCCAAAATTGAGGAATCATAATTTTCCTTTCCTTAACGCCCCTTAATTAAAAGTGCAAATGAAATTCGATTTACATTATTTATATGCATAGGCCCTGACCTTCAAATTCATTAAATCAATCGTATTCACATGATATAACAAAACAAATATATATAATTCCCAAATCCTTAATTATAATTAATTCTCGATTCACTCATGCATGGCCTTGAAGATAAAGGCTACAAATTCAAGCAAGCTCACCTAGTCCTCTCCTTGAGCCAAGAGAATATAACCTCAAAACCCACCTCTAGAATCTCCTTACCTTCACCAATCAACTGATGCCACATGCCTGATAAGACTTTTAAAGTCTTATCCGTGCTGGCTGCCAGGTCATACACCAGCTCAGCCGACTCCACATCACACACCGCATCGTCCTCTCCATGCAAAACCAACAACGGCAACTCGACTTCCCTGCATTTTCTCCCTACCTCTTCACAAACCCTAAGCAACTCCAGTGCAGTAGAAGCAGGCGGATACTCAAATGACCGTTTTGCCCTTGGGCATCGCCTAACTAATTCTCTCTTCCACCTCTCTTTGTAAGACCTCTCCACTAAGTTGCCGGCCACAACTACACGCCAATTCGGTGCCACCATGGCAGCAGCTGGCAGTAACTTTTCAAGTGGCCACACTGGCTTGAAATCACGCGACACGCCACACATGGCTCCGTTTAGCACCAGGCCACGCCATTCCTCCTTTTGCCTGAGGGATATAAACATGGCAATGGCACCGCCTAAAGATTCACCGTAGAGGAATGCCGGTAGGTGGCTGTTGCTGGCGCGTACATCATCAAAGAACTGTATGCAGTTGTCGATGACAGGTTTCACACTAGGGATGTGTCCACGTGGCCCTTCGGATCTCCCATGGCCCGGTAGATCTATGGCACAGACAAGAAACCCTAGCTTGGCGATAGCTACAGCAGTGGTCTCAAACATCCAGCCACTCTCAGATGCATATCCATGGACCATAGCGACAATGCCACGTGGTGGGTAGGCTGGTGACTGGGTGACCGGGCTCCATGTTTGTGTATAGAGCTTGGTTTTAGTTTTGGTGGAAATAAAAGAGTATGAGTGGAGAACTTGGTGTTTTTGGTAGAACTCTTCTAGTGTGAGATCACCAAAGGGGCTTGTTTTGTTGGCATGGAGAATAGGATGATACATGTTGTCTATGCACAATGACAAGCCAAGTGACCAAGCGGGATGTGGTAATTGGGTAATATATAGGTGTCTGAATAGATAACTCGTTAGGCGAAATTATATCTTCGACAGCGTTATTCAATGGGGAGATCCTTTGATATACTACCTCCAGGGGCGGAGCCAGACTTTCAGACTATGGGGGTCAAACGTGAATGGGGGTCAAGCATATAAAATTTTTCTACTACGAATGGAGGTCAATTTCACACTATCTATAATATTTTACTTTAATCTATATTAAAATAGAGTATAAATAAAAAAAAATTCAAAATGAATGGGGGTCAATCATTCACTGTATGTGGCTCCGCCCCTGACTACCTCCAAAGGATTGTTGTATAGGCGTATAGCTCAATCTAAGAACCTTGCTTTATGAAATGAGTGAGGCTACGATACTATGCACATTACACAGCGCACATTACACCGCGTAGATGAGTTCGTACTATGAATTGATGGATGTCTCTGTTTTCAAAGTCCAAATAATTAATTTGAAATTGTAAATATTATCTCAATATGAAAGTTTATTTAAAGATCAAATTTTACATTATTTACAATTTTTTTACAATATTTTTAGATAGGTGAAAAATTATTTATAAAAGAAAATTATCCAAAAGTAGTTATATTCTACTTATCTAAATAAATAGTAAAATATTTTAAAAATATAAAATACATAACACGGGCCGATATATCTTATGCATAATACCATAGCCTCACTCATATTTTATAATCTATATATAATTAATTAGGAAATCTAGTTACGATTTTTTCAACAGTACTGCCAAAAAAAGAAGAATCTCATAATTCAGCAATCTCATCAACGTAACAATCTCCAAAAAAAGAGGTTGTTGGAATTTCGAACGTTGCTAACTATGGGATGAGGAGTTTCTTAATTATATATTTTAATCAATATGGAGAATTAAATATTTTGCCCCATCTCTCTTCTCTCTCCTCAATATCAAAATGAGCCACAATAGATCTACACATATTAATTCTAGAGAGAAACACCAAAGGCTAGCTAGTTTTCAGGTCGAGAGCCGTGATTTTTATTTTTACCCAAAAAAAAATATATTTTAATAAAAATAACCAGGTTTTTAAAATATTTTTATTTTTACCCAAACCGCTAGGATTCCTAGCGTTCCGAATTAAAAATTCGGACCGCTAGGATTCCTAGCGTTCCGAATTCTTAATTCGGAACGCTGATATTCCTAGCGTTCCGAATTTTTAATTCAGAACGCTAGGAAATCTAGCGTTCTGAATTTTTAATTCGGAACGCTAGGAATCCTAGCGTTCCGAATCTCTGTTTTTTTTTTTGAAAACTTATATAACTGCTGCGTGGAGAGAGAAGAAGTGAAAAAAAAAAGAGTGAGAAGAAGGAAGAGCTTGGAGAGGAAGGAAGAGGGAGAGGAAGGAAGAGGAAGAGGGAGAGGAAGGGAGGGGAGCTGAAGGAAGAGGAGGAGGAGGAGACGGAGAAGTCGTCAGGTAATTTTTTTTACATACGTATTTACTGTTAATTACATACGTATTTACTGTTAATACATACGTATTTACTGTACAATACTGTTCACATACGTATTTACTGTTCACATACTGTACAATACTGTTCACATACGTATTTACTGTTCACATACGTATTTACTGTTAATACATACGTATTTACTGTACAATACTGTTCACATACGTATTTACTGTTCACATACGTATTTACTGTTCACATTTACTGTTCACATACGTATTTACTGTTCACATTTACTGTTCACATACGTATTTACTGTTCACTACTGTTCATATACGACTATTCACAACTGTTCACAATTGAAATCAGTAAACTGACCAAATATTTGTTATTTATGAATGTAGTTTATTGGCCATGTCTATTGCAATTTTAATACATTTTGGAGGAAAGTTCATAACTGACCAGTATGGAGTACGTTACTCCAAGCCTGCAGCAAATACGTATTGGGTTGATGAAAATTTCTCATTTGAGCAGTTGCAATCGCTTATTTATGAAGCGAGCGGCTACAATAGGAATCGTTGCCAATTACAAATTCAGGCCCGAATGGTCCACGCAGGAAAGTATGTCAAAATCACACTGGGAGATAACGGGGCATTGAGAGGTCTAATAGCGCAGGTTTTGAGGTCTGGCGAATCATTATTGGAAGTTTTTGCACGCAGAATTCGTGAAGAGTCAGGGGCCGGAAGTTCAGGCCAAAATTCGGCTGCCCAACATTATCAAGAAGATAATGAATCACACACTCCTTTTATCGTAATGCCTGTAGCAGAACCGGAACAAGAAATATACAATAATTCACCCCAATCTCCAGCTTTTATCCCACCTATATCCATGTATGACGGTCCTTCATCCTTACCTGGGCCTGAATCAAATCCTCACCCCATACCGCCACCGGTACAGGAAGATCCAAACGAGTCGGAATTTGAATTTATAAACGAGATACCGGAGGAGAATCTGCAAACTGGGGATGAATTGGGGGAAGAAGAATGTGACATTAATGATGAAGGAGATGAAGAAGATGAAGAAGATGAAGAAGAAGAATACACACAGCCCACTGTGAGGCAGAATAGAGAGAATATGCCGTTGGGTGGCCGCTCTGAGACTCACCCTTTTGTAAACTTCAATGACACATCTGCTTTCCGAGAAGCAGATATTTCTTACTATGGTCGTCGGGTTGAGTACAGGAGTGAGCTCGCAAAAGGCCAATACTTCGTAAGTAAAAAGCAACTGACGAAAAAGATCAGAGAGTACCATGTTGACAAGAACAAGGAGACGTATACGGTGGACTACCTTCTGAGTACTTGGAATGCACTGTTTGTTCCTTATGGCAATCCTGAAGATTGGCCTACAACCACTTCCCCTAAAATTGAGCCAAACAAAGATTGGATACGGCGTGGTAGGAGAAAACACATCCGTCAAGATATGACCATGGATGAAATGCAAGGTAGGCGACGGGGGCACCTAAGACGAAGAGTAAGGCTATGGATTGGGAAAAAAAAAAGATGATGTACAGACGCCTAAAACGAAGAGTAAGGCTAAGACTAAGGCTAGCACGTCGTCTGTTGTTACCGAGCCGTCATCGTCAACCTCGGACGATGATTTTGTTCCATGTACGTTCAAGACCGGTAAGACGAAATAGTATGTTGTATGATCGTTTGAAGCAGATATTAAGTTTGTATTTTATATTTTGGATGTTATTTCTGGATGTTGTATGATCATTTTTGGATGTTATTTCTTTTTGTTGTATGAAACATAACGAAACTAAAATAAACTACACTAAAAAAATACAACATAATAAAACGAAATAGAAACTACACTACACTAAAAGAACAAACTACAAAACTAAAGTAAAACATAATAAAATATATCATAGCACAACTAAACTAAAACTACCAAACTAAACTACACTACACTACACTACACTACCATCATAAAACATAACATAGCACAACTAAAATAAAATATAATAAAATATAATAAAACATAACATAGCACAACTAAACTAAAACATAATAAAATATACCCTCTATCCATCGTACTGCGAAGGGGAGAATCGGTGAGGTGGTATACCCCTGTTCTCTCTACTGAATATGCGCTCATGCCAATCCTCCCACTGAGGCTGTCCTGCCTGCGCAGCGCGAGCTGGTGTAATATGATCCTCGAGGCTGTCCTGCCTGCTCATCGTAAGTGTTGTATCCCATGGATCCGAGGCCACATGGGTAGCTGGCGGTGGCGTGGGAGTATGGAATATGGATCCCACAAACTGTGAGTCATAATCAGCCTGAGTCCGGCTACCAGAGGCCTCCCAATCGTGAGCCATCTCTGAATACGGCTGACGCGGTGGCGGGGAGGCGGCTGTATCCCACTGATCAGCTGGAGTAAAGTCTGCAAGGCTAAAACTCACTCTGAATACGGCAGAACAGCCTTTTGCAGATACGCCTCCATCATCGGGAAGTACTGCATGTCCGGATACCGACCCCTGGCATTTATAATTGCCTCACTCTGCGTTCAAAAAAGTGAACAACATGAAAACCTAAAAATACAAAAATTCAACAAAATCCAAACTTTAAAAAAAAAAAAGTAATCAAGTACCTCTTTAGATGCATCTGAGACTCGGTGCTCACCGTGAGGCATCCATAATAAAGGACTGAAATGATCCTTGCTGTCAGTGGGAATGGGCTCATCAACCGGGTCGGCTGCGGGTGGTCTCCTAGGCCGTCCCCTAGCCATCCTGCGTTAAAAAAAAGGTTAAACATGCTACAATTGGCTAAAATATGCTAATTGCGGTAAAAATATGCTAAAATACGCTAATATGCAAAAAGATGACTATGGAGTTGATGCTAAAATACGCTAATACGCTAATATGCAAAAATACGCTAATACGCTAATATTTTTATAAATTTGTATTTTTTTTAAAGATAAGGTTTCCATTAGAAATGTATGAAATCAGTTAATGCAAACTAATTTCATTTCATACAAATTAATGCAAAATAAACTTTCAAATATACAACCAGCAAAAATAACTCATTTATTTGTTGCGAGTATAATTTGTTTAATCACACAAATTTGATGATACATATAGATGATACAAATTGTTGCGAGTATATTTCATTTTAAAGGAAAATCAATTCTTGAATTAATAAATCTATATTAATTGATTTTTAATGAAATAATAAATATATCCAATTTTACCGATTAAAAATCCAAAGTACAACCTTACTATTAAATATCCCTATTATTCTAATAAAGGAAAGCCTCCAATATCTTCTCAAATTCTCCATTTCTTTCAAATAGAATCAAATCAATATTATTCAAAAAAAAAATAAAGTAACATGAAAGCAACTTGATCGAATTTAATATTTAAGTAAATAAATTTTGAGTTTTATCAATTATTGTTTCTTTTGCTACTCTAATCAACTAATAAAATATATTATATTTGTGAATTATGAAGATTATGAACAACATATATATTTGTAAATATTTTAATTATTTATTCTCGTGTTTAGTGAAGACGCACCAATTGAAAGTAATTATAGAAAATGTATTCAAATTTTGTTATTCAACAATGTCAATTACTTCTCTTGGCATCTAATTAACGATAAACTAATTCAATTAATCTAAAATCTAATGTACGCATATAATTTTGTGTCTAGAAAGAATTAAAATTAAAAAAAAAACCGTACGTGACCATTATAGTTATTTGTAGGTAATGATACGGGGATGATGAGGAATGATAACACTAATAGATTAAATTTTAACTAAGACAAAATTGAGCTTTATTTTAATTTATGTGTTTCCTAAGTTTAGACTTTAAAAATATAATTATTTGCATGTTTTCTATTTTGAATCCAGTCCGTTTCATTAAGAGAATATACAATTCTAACTTTATTTTAACTAAGCAAATTAATATGCAATTCTAACTTCTTTGAATCACTAATATGTAAAGAATCCTTTATACATAAATTAATATAACAAGAATGAATTAATCTAAAATATTTATAAAACATAAGTGAACACATAAACGAATTAATCCCAATTGACATGTAAATTGCATGAAAACAAAAATAACTTAATATAACTTAAATTTGCATGCCACATAAATTAATAATTTAAACACAAGCAAACAAACAAAATTATAAATGCAATTACAATATAGCAAAATAAACTAATAATCCAATCTAAATTACAATATATATATTTGGCAGGCATATACACAGAAAATCCAATCTAAATTACAATCTAAATTACAATAGGAAAATAAACTAATAATCCAATCTAAATCCAATCTAAATTACAATCTAAAATTTTTTTTTTTTTTTTGCATGTTTCAAGCCCGTAGGCAGTACACAAAAATTCCCCCAATTTAAATTAGACCAATCTAAACTAATAATCCAATCTAAATTACAATATAATCCAATCTAAATTAGACCAATCTAAATTACACAGAAAACAGCAGATTTAATTTCCAATCTTATAGATGAATTACACAGACCAATCTAAATTACAGATTTAATTTCCAATCTTATAGATTTAATTTCCAATCTAAATTACACAGACCAATCTAAATTAATCCAATCTTATAGATGAATTCAGATCCTCCCCTTATAGATGAATTCAGAATAACAGCCGATTTAATTTCCATGACTCATATAGATGAATTCAGATCCTCCCCGGTAATGTAATAAGAAATCTTTTAGAATTACTAGATCTGGACCGTTTTTTTAACTTGGCACGAATCTCAAAGCCCAATAAAAATGCCCCTGCACGAAAATTTAAGTACAAATTGAGAAATTTACAATGAATCGACGACCGGAGGTGAAGAGGCGGAGGGACGGCTAGGCGGAGTGGCGGCGAGGCGGAGGCGCGCAGCCTTCTCTTCTTTTTTCCTTTTTTCTGGCGGAGAGGCGACACGGATCTGGTGGAGAGGCGGAGGGGCAGAGGCTGCGGCAGCCTTCTCTTCTTTTTCCCTTTTTTCCTTTTTTCCTTCTCTCTGGCGGAGCCTCCTTTCTTTTCTTTTTTCGTTTTGTTTTTGGCGGAGAAGAGACACAGAGAAGGAGAAAGGAAGTCACGGGTGCGGGTTAGGTCCGAATTAAAAATTCGGAACGCTAGGAATATCAGCGTTCCGAATTTTTAATTCGGAACGCTAGGAATCCTAGCGGTTTGGGTAAAAATAAAAATATTTTAAAAACCTGATTATTTATATTAAAATATATTTTTTTTGGGGTAAAAATAAAAATCACGGGGTCGAGAGGTTCCTGAATTGTGAAATTGCGACACAAGAGATCTAATTACTTTGTGGTTCCACACAAAAAGGATGATGGTAAAGGGCTTAAGGCATTGACGTCATTGCGATAGGAAACACATGATTAATTAGGTGACGCTTTCAAATGACATGATTTTCATTTTTCTCTCAAATTCTTATATTGACATCAATCTTTATCACAGAAATTATAAGCAATTTTCCAATGCATCACATTTTGAAAGAAAAATGATTTTTTTCTCATTTAATCAAACAGAAGAAGTAGAAAATATTTTCCTTTGCCTTTGAGACTAGTTATTGATTATTAATAGTATTTTATTTTAGGAAACCTCAATAAAATAATATAACTAATTAACTATTTTATCAAACTTATATGAATCGTTTAATAAAAACGAGATGCATTAGAGCAATTTTCAAAAAGTATTTATCCTTATTTACATTATATTTTTTTCTAATGTCGCATAAAACTTTAATTTTGCCTTTCTGCCTGGACTTCTCTACTCATACTATCATTTGTTACAATTCTTTCCTTAAGGTGGCATGTATTACTTCGTAGAAGAGAAATATATTGACAGGTACATTTATTTAATAACGGGGATAATTTATAAAAATTATAAAAATATAAATATAAATATGGTTTTTAACTTTTTATAGTTTATATTTATCTATATTTTGTATTAAATTTGGACGATTTGAGAAATATCTATTCTCTCATCAAGTGCTGACAAAGTTAATTAAATTTTTAAACGCAAGAGGAATGGTCAATTATTTTTACAATTGCACCAAATTGCATGGTGAATTCATACCAAAATTAAATAATTTTTTAAATATAATTAATCATTTAGTACAAATATATTATTGAATGATTATATTATCAAGTGAATTTTTTCAGATTTCACCTTAGTATATTATCAACGATTGTTATAAATACATGATATTTAAATAGAACTAAATGATTGATCATATTTAAATGTTTCAGATTTAATGAACAAAAGGGAAAATAGGAAAATATTTTAATTTATTGCGGAAAAATAAGAAAAATTTAGTATTCTGATGAGAAAATAATAATCTCACATATTTTAATGTAATTCGGTTTATTCTGTGTTTAACTGTTTATTGAGAAAAAAAAAATGAATTCTGATCAGTTGAGGCAGATACTCAGCAAAATTGAGTTACAAAATATCTTTTGCACCAATTTAATGCTAAGTTGCCAACTGCTGAGCGTGGGTTCGCTGTTGATGTGCCCGTAAACAGTGATTGTTTCACTTGTTACACGTAGCAAATTGCGTAGCCACGAGTACATCGCACAAGTTGATGAATCGTTATCATATGAGGTAACATAATATTTCTGTTCAGATCCGAACTAAGTTAGAACGATTGGAGGGCTTGATAGGAAACAACAACATTGGCATGGATACAAGTGAGTATATGAGGTGGGGTTGTGACCAAATAAGTTCCACTATGAACCCGGGGATTCAAGGTTTTGATGAGCGACCGATCAAAATTCAGACCAATTTGGTCGTGTCCTATTAATTGTGGATTCACCGGACGATCCGGATCCAAACAGATATGTTATATTACCTTAGATAATAATAATAATAATAATAATAATAATAATAATAATAATAATAATAATAATAATAATAATATGTATTCAAAGTTGGTTGCACTAAGAATTATTTTATATTTCTTGAAAAAGATATCAATTTTGTATGTCGATTGGCTTGTGGGTCCGGTTACCATTTTAAATGATTGGATCGTAGGCTCGTAACAGTGAGGAACTTGTATATATCATTAAATAGTAAGTATGGATATGGATAGCATTACAGTTTTATGTATTATTGTTTAAAAAATATACGTATAAACGTTAAATTTTGATCTAAGTAGTTCAGTAAATTAGTTATATAATAAATTATAGAATATTAACTATACTATTTATATGGAATATTTTACTATTATTTATAATTTGTGAAAAAACGGCAAAAAATGATCTAAAATATTGACAATTTTTTTATTTTAAGCCATTTTTTGCCATTTTTTCATAAAAAATAGTAAAAAATAGTATTCTACATATTCATTATATAAACAATTTACTGAGCTACTTGCATCAAAATTTGAAGTTTATACGATAAATTTTTGAGACAATAGCACAAAAAATCTTTTGTATTCATAGCACCTAAGCCTTACTCATAATTAAAATATAAAATCGTATTATTATTCGACAAAGATAAAATAAGAAATTACTTGGTTTTTGTAGTGATGACTGATAAAGAAGATTTATGAGTATTTGTTGATGAAGCCAAACATATAATGAAAATCTCTATCTTTATTTCCGAAAAATGGCGAAAAGTGAATGCAAAGTAGTCATTTTTCCGATTTATTTACCGCAAACGTGTTTTTAGGTCTTTTTGGCAGGTTTTTGCGAAAGTTGATGTTGTTGTAAGCAATACTCTTATTAAACTATTTGACTAAGTGCAAAACATATAACAATTGAATTTAACAATTTTCTCGAGTTGAGATATTCTGCAGGTTCATGACAAAGTGGAATTGCAATGTGGATTAGTTGAATCGAAGAAAATCATCAAGATATCAATCAAGAATTTAAATTGTAAAAAAAATTATGAACTTGATAAAGTAAATTTGACGTTGGGGATCAATCGTTGGTAACGATTATGGAAGTTACATAGAAAACTATTCAAAGCTAAAACCATAACTTCACAGAGCTCAATCGTTGCTAACAATTATAAATCGTTGTGACGATTATACAAAGTACACAGAAAAGAAAATTAGGGCTGAAACCCTATAAATGATCAAATCGTTGGTAACAATTATAATCGTTGGTAATGATTAGTGGCAAAATGCTCATTCCAAAGCTGTCACTATAAATATAGCTGTTAGGTTTTCAGCCAAACCACTTTTTAGCCGCCTTAACGATTCAAAAGAGATTTTTCTGTGTGATTAAGTCACTATATTGTTGTGAGAGCTTAGAACTTCAATATCTCTCAAACAACCTCAAATCCACTTCACTAATCTTGAGTTATATTATGTTAGAGTGAGTTTTTGAGTGTTTCTCTTGAGACTCTAAACTTAGAGACGTCGTTCTCTATTTGAATTGGCCGTGTGACTTCCCATTGATTGTAAGGGCTCACCGGTTTACAAGTTGGCAGTGTGACTTTCCATTGGTTGTAAGGGCTCACCGGTTCACAAGTTGTAACCTTTCTTGTTGGGTAATAGAAATGCGCGAGAAGCGGTTGCGATGCCCCGGAGACGTAGGCATTTTAAGCCGAACTCCGTTATCATCCCGCGTGTCAATTTCTCTAAACTCATCTATTTATTTTAATTGTAATTATTTTTTAGTTTTTTGAGAATTAGCGGTGTCTGAGGAATAAAAGTTGCGTATTTAGGCCAAAAAATGAGCAAAAATGTCATATTTAGGTGATTTCAGAAGATAACACCAAAACAGGGCATCACATGGAGCATGCAACACGTCACACGAAGTGCACAACATGCGAAATGATGAAATTACAGTAAAATTCGCTAAGCTAGGAAGCCGTGCAGCCTCCTCCTATGCCACATGCGGCATACCCTGATGCCGCACTATCCGTGGACTCAATCCGTGGACTGTTTCCTTTGGTTCAGATCATCCACTGTTGATGCTATTTTCGGTATAATTCTTCTAAAAGGACGCGATTGCTTCAGCGGCAAGCTTTCATAGCTATTTTTGGCTTCGTCTATCCAAATTTGGAGTGCACTCTAAGTTTTCACCACCTCCACTGCTTCCACTACTCCATCTCTCATATTATGAAAGCTATAAATACCTCTCTTGTAATAGGATTTAGTGTGCGTGTTTAATTGTGTTAAGTCCATAGAATAGAGATTAGCAATCCTCATTGCTAGGTTAGGTTAGAGAGTTACTTAGAGAGAGAAGGGTAGCCATCGAAAGCCAAGCAGGAGAAGAAGGCGTCATCTAAGGAGGCAGAGGTTCATCCATCTTCAATTGGGTTGTAATTTATGTTTTCTTTATTTTATTCCTTTTATTTTGCCATGGCCATGAGAAGCTAAACTTCTCATCTCTAGGGTGAGGGTTGTACTCGAATTCTTAATTATGTTTTAATATAACTTTATGTGTTGTTTATATCGATTTGAGTTTTCTTTATCATTTAATTTTTTTTTATTAAATCATTGCATATATAGTTCTATCTACTGTATGCCAGTGACCCTCCACATACCAATAAGTGTGTAATCATTACATCCCGGTGTGAGTGGGATAATGCATGTAAGTATATGTAATACTTCGGCTATCGAGATCTGGCAGCGGTTCAAAGACTAGGGTTAGAACCCAGTGGGCTCCCTTGGCAGGATAAGTAAATTGTACATTTAGATTATATTAGGAGACACCTATATTAGGTATGGTCTTTGGGATATTTAATTGTGGGGTAGAATAGGAAATGACCAATTGTGTTTGTGTGAGAAAGATAATTGCATGCCTAGAATACTTAGAATTGATAGCCCAAAAGCCGATCGCAAGATCGAAAAACCTTTCAAGTCGCATAACCAAAAACCCAGCAAGCCTTGCAGGGTAGTGACAGTGCCGCATGCGGGTAGCTGTGGGCAATCTTGTTGGTCCCTAAGGCACCTAGAGGGGGGTGAATACGGCGCGTATGTGTTATTTAAGGCTAAGTACTTTTAACTAGCGTGCGTATGTGTTATTCTTGCCGGAAACAAAAATAACTCTAAACTAAATAAGTGGACGTAAAATAAATAGAAGAGGTGAGAGACACTTGACACGAGAGTTGTTTACAGAGTTCAGCACTAACACCTACGTCTCCGGGGCTCGCGACCTCCGAGATGGCGCGCCTTTCTTTACCTAATGAGAAATAAGTACAAGGTGGAACCGATGAACTCTTACAAAGCTTGAGAAGTCACACAGCCCGAGCACGGAAATGGCTCACGAGCACTAAAGGCTCAAATGTATAAAACAAACAAGATGATCATTGAAGGATCACTCTACTTCTTACACAAGATTGATTGTGGTTGAGTATGCTTGAGATTGTTGTATGAATATTGAAGTTGTGTGCACAAGCAACAATAGTTTTTTCTAGATCTGAAAAGAATTCGAAATATTGAAATTGTGGGCGACTAGAGTGATTGTCCAAAACTAGATTTTGCTTTTATTTATAAAGAGCTGAGCAAAATAAGATATATGGCCCTAACTGTTGTAACGGTAGATTAACCATTACAACGGTTAACCCCAGATAACAGGTTTGGCTGCTTGGGAAATCCTAACGGCTATTAACCGTTACAACGATTGTCACAACGGCTATTATCTGGAAATTTTGGGGAACCGTTGCACCAACTATCACAATGGAATAAATCGATTTGGTTGTGATTGATTTATTCCGTTGTAACAGCTAATTAACCGTTGCAACGGTTGAAGTAATTACTTCAATCTCAAGCATTCTTTACCAATTTTACAGATTTCTGAACATAATCTTGAGATGATGCTTCTAGCTCCAATGCTTGATTCTTCATGACTCATCATTGATTACTATTGCAATTCATCATGTATCAATAATGTGTATTTTTAGCAATTCATATCGTCATGAACCTGCACAATATCTCAAGACACGAAACTGTAAAATTCAACAAATATATGTTTTGCAAATCTAGTCAAACAGACAAGTAGATTATGGCACAATTCAACAAATTTATGTCGCATGCGATAGTGACAGTGCCGCATGCGGAGTAGAGAGACGTCGAAATTTATACTTTGCATAATTAAGAATGAGAGAACCTGAACCCTACAAAATCTTTATTTAATTGTTTAACCCAAATCTTAGCACAATTAGCGCCACCGCATAAATCTTGAGGGTATTGAACCCAACCTTAAACTATTTTAAACCTATTTCAAAAACCCCTCGAGTACCTAGACTAGTAAAATTGTTAGAAATCCAATACACTATTCATGTGAACCGACATCTCAATTATATACACAGTAGGATCATGAGCTTGTGATATGAACGTAAGTAGAAATTAGAGTTTATAAATCTTTTAAAAGTAGTATCATTTTGGTCCATCATTTGTCTCCGGAAATTTAAATATACTCTTAAAAATTAATAGCATATCATGGGCTATTAGTTAAAATTTACTTACTTTTTTAACTTATTCTTTAATCTAAAATCTTCCCCCTTTCTAAACAGGAGCGGCAGAGTCACATGGACTAGTGGTCTGCTAAGGGGTACCTCGGGCAGGGCAGGGTAGTGCCCGAGGCGGGCAGCGGGTAGGCGGGTAGGCGGGTACAACGGGTACGGGTAGGCGGGTTTTTTTTTTAAAAACTCCGCCCTGCCCGTCTCAAACCCGTGCCCGTTGCGGGTAGACGGGTACAACGGGCACGGGTATAGCGGACACGGGCAGGACGGGCACGGTTATTTTTTTTTTTTGCTGTTAATCTGGACCGTTATTTTTAACTTGGAACGAATCTCAAAGCCAAATAATACTGCTCCCTGCGTTAGGCCGAATCTCAAAGCGGTGAGAGTTAATCCCAAACCGTAAAGTGAAGGGAATCTTTTACACATATTGGAGAGGTTCTAGCCCCTGCGCTACACCCAATAGGCAAAGCCTACTACACGGCACCCAAGTTCTTTTTAAATTGAAGGGAATCTTTTACAATTACTTGATCTGCACCGTTCTTTTTAAATTGGCACGAATCTCAAAGTTTACACATATTGGAGAGGTTCTGAGCCCCTGCGCTACACCCAATAGGCACCGTACAGTCCAAACCCTACTACACGGCAGCCCCTTCTTTTTAAATTGAAGGGAATCTTTTACAATTACTTGATCTGCACCGTTCTTTTTAAATTGGCACGAATCTCAAAGGGCACGAATCTTTTACAATACCTCTGATTCTCTGTGACAGAGGGATCCCAATTTCCGAACCCAAAAAAAAAAAAAAAAAAATCTAACTCTAATTTGAACAAAAAAATATAACTCTAATTCAAATTCTAACTTATTAAAAAAAATAACTCTAACAAATTTAACTTATTCAAAAATCTATTTAAAAAAATAATACAATTTGTTCTAACTTATTTTAAAAAATATAAATCTAACATATTTATTCAAAATCTAACATATTTATAGATTCAAAAAATATAAATCTAACTTATTTATCTAACATATTTAAAAATTAATCCGAAATTAAAAAAATAAAATCTAACCTATATTAAAATAAATCTAACATATTCAAATGATCAAATAACATATTCAAAATTTAAAAAATAAAATATAACATATTAAAAAAAAATCCAACATATTTATAGATCCAACATATTTATAAAGAGGAGGGATCCACTTACAACAAATTTGAGTTACAACAAAGTTACAACATTCATTTTTTTCATTTTCAAAGTCCAAATCGTCGATCCAAACCGTTCAACATGATCTCCACAATAAAATGTACTTTCAGATCAAATTTTACATTTTTTTGAATTTTTTTACTATTTATTAAGTATTTTACAAAAAATAGCCATACTTAGACCATTGAATTTTGTACCCATCTTAATAAATAGTAAAAAAATTCAAAAAAATATAAAATTTGATCTGCAAGTATATTTTATTTAGATAATCATGTTGAACGGTTTGGATCGACGATTTGGACTTTGAAAATAAAAAAAATAAATGTTGTAACTTTGTTGTAACTCAAATTTGTTGTAAGTGGATCCCTCCTCATTTATAAATCCAACATATTAAAACATGAGGAGGGATCCACTTACAACAAATTTGAGTTACAACAAAGTTACAACATTCATTTTTTTTATTTCAAAGTCCAAATCGTCGATCCAAACCGTTCAAACATGATCTCCACAATAAAATGTGCTTGCAGATCAAATTTTACATTTTTTTGAATTTTTTTACTATTTATTAAATATTTTACAAAAAATAGCCATACTTAGACCATTGAATTTTGTACCCATCTTAATAAATAGTAAAAAAATTCAAAAAAATATAAAATTTGATCTGCAAGCACATTTTATTTAGATAATCATGTTGAACGGTTTGGATCGACGATTTGGACTTTAAAAATGAAAAAAATGAATGTTGTAACTCAAATTTGTTGTAAGTGGATCCCTCCTCTTAAAACATAACCTATTTGAAAAATCTAACATACTAAAAAAATCCAACATATTTATAGATAAACCTAAACATATTTTAATATACACACATATTTTAATATACACACAAATTTTATTTATGTTCCCCAGATGAATGTATAGAAAAGAAAATTTAAATATACACACAAATTTTCTCTGGACCACCTGATATATACAAAATAGAAGATGTAATCTACAAAATAAAGTAATAAATTATTTTACTTAAAAAAAGTATTTAACACTCATTTTTTTTAAAGATAAGTTTGAAGGTAACAAATTCATGCACTTTGACCCTGTGAATATAAATATATTCTTAATGAAGAATATAATATATGCTTCAAAAAATTCAAATTTGATTTATTACAGTAATTCGAATTAAATATAAAAATATGATTTATTCAAATTACATACATTATTTATTACAGAATTAATAAATAATTCGAATTACATACATTATTCAAATTAATTATATTATTAAGTATTATATAAATTAAACTCAATTTGAATCTGTACAAAATCTGAACCATTTACATTCTTTCTGTACGAATTACACGGAAAACTGACCCTCCATTTCAAATAGGGTGTATTTCTCACAAATTTTGCATGACCGACCGTGTACGGTGCCTATTCGGGCAGAGCGAAGGGGGCCAGTATTATTTTGCTATGAGATTCGTGTAAAATGTATTTACGGTTGAGATTTACAAAATAACACTCAAAGTTTGAGATATCTCAGAGGATGCGCGCGTGGCACTAAAGTCTCCAGGCTCCCTGCTCCCACGACCCACGTGCATCCGAAATATTCCGAATTCATATAACCTAAAGTACCTCCAATTTTGATTTTAGATCTGGACCGTGCATGTTTTGGGATCTCCACTCTCCAGGCTTCCACGTGCATCCAGGCTCCCACCGTCCCACGTGCTCTCCAGGCTCTCCAGCACAGATGCATTTCAGAATTCAGACGGTTCGGAGCAAAATACGTTAGTCCCACAATCAACACTCAAATTAATCTAAAGTCTATATATAGTACTGCAGTTCAATAAAGTACTAAAAGTTGAAAAGTAGACTGATAGTCGGGACTCGGGAGTTCAAATGTTCCGGTTGCTACAGTAAATAGTCCGGGTTGCTACAGTACAAAACACTAGCGGGCACGGGTACGCGGGTGCGGGTACACCCGTGGCGGGTGCGGGTACACGGGCAGCGGGCACGGGTTTGCGGGTACGGGTACACCCGGGTTGGCACCAAAACAGGCCACCCTGCCCATTTCAAGCCCGTACCCGCGTACCCGTTTACCCGTCTATACCCGGGCACGGGTACGGGTACCCCGGGCAGCGGGCACGGGCGGACCGGGTTCGGGCAGCCCGCGGCGGGCAGTGTCAAACCACTAACATGGACTAATGGTGACACTTGCCACCTACATGTTAAAAAAAAAAGTTATATTATATATATTTTGAAAAGATGAACCTATGATACTATATGTATAGTGCGATCGGACTATAAATTAATATATTTATATTTAAAGATTAAACAGTTAATATGAACCATTCAACGTAATATCTTTATAAAATGTAATTGTATATCAAATTTTACATTTTTTTTATTATTTGTACTATTTGTTTAGATAGGTAAAAACCACTAGATTCAAAAGTAGTGATTTCCTTATAAAATAATAAAAAATGTAAAATTTAGTTTGTAAGTACATACTCATTTAGAAATCACGTTAAACGGTTCAAATTGACTATTTAAACGCAGAATACAAAATATTGATCGATAGTACGGAGTACGGACCAATCCACGCTATGATAGTACCATAGCCTCACTCATTTTCAAAATGAATTATAAATATATATTTATATTTAAATAATTACAAAAATATGTTTCATTTAAAAAATTTATTTCACACCATTTTACTTTTTGATCCACATACAGAGACTATTACCTAATTGTCTTCGTTAATAATGGTCTAGTGACAAAGACACGTAATCTCTTACGAAGAAAGTTATGAATTCGAAATTCGAATAAAAAAACTTATTTGTTATAATAATATTAGTATTAAATAATTTTCTAAATAAAATTGCCTTTCCTACCCAGAGCGGCCGATCTTTATTATTAAAACGAGAACCCGATGCACAAGTCCAAAACTTTAAATCTAAATGGTAAGAAAACATAAGAGCCTAGTCCTAGTGCCGTATTAGGTTCAGATCAGGGTACGTGACCGGAGGGAGGTGGTAGTTGCACGTCCATATTTATTTATTACTTGGTGCCAAGGCACGAGTCAAATAAACGGTTTGCATTAATGGCCGATATAAATGACCGGTTGACAATTTTGTCCGATTTGACAAGACCCAGTTCCGGACCTAACCTGATATCGGATCCTACAATACTCAACCCTCTCTCGAATCGTGCTCCAAATCCGATTTGGCTCAAAATATGCATATAGTAATGAGAGTAAACATACGCAGAGGCTGGGAAATTTTTTATCTATATAAATTATTAAATACAGACGTACAGAAACAGAAAGAGTGTCTCATTTCCAACAAATATAGAAATATCTGACTCAATGAGTCCGATCCAAGTTTATGGATCGGTCTCAATGGTCCAGATCCATCAATAATTTGATTTTCTGTGGCATTTGGACCATTGAGACCATTGAGAAAATCATGTTATTGATGTCACACAAAATCAGGTTATTGATGGATGTCACAGAAAATCAAGTTATTGATGGATCTGGACTATTGAGACCAATCCATAAAATTGGATCGGACTCATTGAGTCAAATCTTTCTATATTGTTGGAAACGAGACACTCTTTCTATTTACGTACATCTGTATTTAATAATTTCTATAGATAAAAAATACTCCAGAGGCGGATCCAAAAAAAGTCAGAGAGGGCAACTTTTTCTCTGAATTTTGAATTTTTTTTTAAGATTTACAGGTACGGATTAACGTTGCCTACTCTGCTTCGTCCTCCTCTGAAATTTGTAATTAGAATTAAAATTAGAAAAATACTTTGAATTGTGATTGATAATTAGAATTAGAATTAGAGTATTGGAAATTATAAGTTAAAATATTATTTTTTTATCTAGTATCCAATTAGTTAATGAATTTGAATTCGATTAGCTATTTAAATCTGATTTGTTATTTTATTGTCTACCTTGAAAATCCTGAATCTGTCCATGAACATATGTTCAATATAATTAATCATTTTATATGCTAAACTTAAGTAATGTCTATGTGTTTATCAAAATTTAGTTAGAATTGCTCACTTTGTTAAACAATTTTAAAATACGTATTTTAAAAAACCAAAATTTGTTTAAGTTACCATCTCAATATTTTGAAATTCGGATCTTACCATTAATTCATGCAAAAATCACATATTATCATGTGCGCAGTACCAAGATGCCGCATGACCTCTTAGTCATGCACAGTTTGGTGTTGCGCATAATTGTGATAGTCCCACAAGCTTCAAATTTAGTTCAAATTGAATTGAAAGCAGATGAAACTCATGCGCTGCACCAAGATGCGCAGGTGGTAATAAGTAAATTTTATAAAATAAATAATAAAGTAAGAATTTTAAAATATTGATCTGGTAACTAAAAAGATAATGTATATTTTGCGAAATGTTCAAACTGCTCTTACATATTAATATTACAAGGACCAATTTATTGTGGCTTTGACTACGTATTACCTCGGGAATAATATATGCGGTACCAAATTTAGCAGTTTTAATATTATTCCTGCAAAAGAAAGGACCATGTAATAAATGCACAAAAATTTATACATATGATGTAGTTAACGTAGAAATAATACTAATTTGGAAACAACTTTATTTCGTGTTTGAACACAACTCTCTATACTTTTTTTTCTCTCTTTAAGATTTGCAACTATTTCGCTATTTCAACAAAATATTGTGTTAGCAGCTACTTTTAACTCTTGAGTTAATTGTAGCATATTTGTTGGAAGGGGGATGGGGGGAGGAGGGGGCTCGGTCACAAGTATGGTTCAATAATTTTGTCACTTCAAGTATAGCTTTTGCTACATTTTATAAATTATATAATTTGTATTATATTAATCAAGTACTTGTTTAATTAAATTAAAAATATGTTTCGTTGTAAATATCTTTTGTTGATTATTAATTTTGATCAAATTCGGCACTACTATAATACTTCTTTTTTTCTACTCTTAAATTAATGCATTTATTTTTCATTTCTTGATGTTATATAATACAATCTCAAAATTTTACAAAGTTTACATTGCAGCACTTCAAGAATTTCACTGGAGGGAAGAAAAAAATCAATCTAACTCGTGAATTTTTCAAGGTTACAAGGTTACAATTTGATTATTGTAAAGGTTTTGTGTGATTTAATACAGCACCAGAAAGCCTCTCCGATTTTCAAAAAAAAAACTCATGTTTTTTAATTAACACAAAGGAACTATTAAATGCTACAAGATAATGGGTGTCAGTTGACTCTATTTCATGTAAATGAAACGGGCTTTGTGCCTTCTGATCCAAAAAGAAAAAAGAAACTACTAATTGTAGGCACAAATATGTGAGCTAAACTAGTAAATTGATCGAATTCGGATCGGGTTCAAATAGAATCTAATTACAAATTCATTAAGATTTTATAAGATTCATATGTTGATCCATATCCAATAAGAATTTGAGGATCCAAACGCATATCCATATCTACAATGTTTAAAATAGTGAATTTCGGATCAGACTCAAATTATTAAATATTTTGGTTATAATGTTTAAAATAGCAAAATACATACGCATATATTATTTTATATTATAAACGTACAAATTAAAGACAATGACTTTAATTAAATTAATTTATATGACTAATTGATTTAATTTATTCAAACATACGTGATACATATAGCTTAAAAATAATCACAATTATATATACTATATTAGAATATCATTAGTTATCAAACTCTTAATTGATTTCCGATTTGGATCGTGCAAGATTCAAATGTGAAATCAATCAATATGGTAAATTTAAAAAAAAATCATATGAAAATTTAATAAGCTATAGGATATATTTTTAAGATTCATATAAAACCGTTCATGCATATTCGGATCTAATTATTGAATCATAAATATCCATCTACTGACTAACTACTAACTAGCAATAAGTAAAAAAAGGAAACATTTTCCAACTAACAATGAAAGCGTGACTCGTGATCCGGCCTGGTCGCAAGTGTTAGGTATTCTTTAATCTGTCTGAAACTGAAAATTGCATGAAATTAATTAATGTGGTACTTAAAAAGGATAACTGCACGGATACATATGAGCTAAGGTGCCGGGTGTTGTCTACCTGTCATCCACCTTGTTTTCTTGAGAGCATTGTTGAGAGAATTTTTTTACGTAGAAATTAATATAAAGAAAGAAAGAAACAAAAAGAGTACATTAGATTTTTGATTGAAAGAAAGATCGGTAGAATTTTTATTAATTTTAAAAATTAAAAAGTTTAGATCAGTAGAAATTCTACTGATCCAAATCAGTTTTTTTTTTCCTTTTATTTTTTCTAATAAAATATAAAAAGATTTTACAAAAATAGTAGAGTATCTTAAAATTTTGATATAATAGAAATATTTCATCTAATTTTTGAAAATCTGTTTATATTTTACTAGAGATCTAATAGAAATTTTTTCTCCATCTATGCATCAAATTAAAAAAAATAACTGAAAGTTTGAATCGAATTCTATCCATCTTTCTTCTATCAATAAAAAAGCTAATGTATTCTTTCTGTTTCTCTCTTCTTATTTATTAATTTCTACATAAAAAATTCCAACAATGTCGTAACTTTTGCCACACATGCAATTGCTGGATTCTGATGTAACTTGTAATTTAATCTCCTATGAATTATATAATGGATCTATCAGTTTCTTAGAAGTTTTGGATCAAATCTTCTTTAAAAGTTTAAGATAATATATATAGGCGGCCCCCTGAAAGACTCACATTGGGCTTAATTATATATTAATACTTTGACTTTGTTGCATTCTGATTTACAGAATCAAGGAAATTAAAAAAAGGATATAAGATGATGGCGTTGGAAATGTACAACGTTGGATCTTTTGGAGTTTTCACCTTACAAAAAGGGACAACTACTAGATATATTTGTGCAAAGTAGGTGAACTAAAGGATAAGAAACAATAAAAATGTTGCCAACAAAAACAATTTCTTTATAGCATGAGCAAAAGAACAATACAATACAAACAACAGAAAGCATGGCAAAAATTTAAACAAAATTAAGAATTATCAAAATACGAGCTTTTGTCACGAGACAAAACACCAGCTACAACAGGCAATTAATTATGAAACCACGGAAATAAATCTGTTGTTATTCCAATCGAATAACAGAGTCCTATTATTCCGATCCCAACCATTTAAAGTTTTTCATGTACGAATCTCAATAAAAAAACTTTTTCATGCACGAATGTTAATGAAGTTGAATGGTTGAGATCAGAATAACAGCAGATTTATTTCCTGAAACCACAGTGATTGTGTATAAATGCCCGATTTTTTTATTAATAGGAAAAACAAAAAAACGAAGAAATAGAACGAATTCGTGAAATCTCCAAATATAAAAAAAACTATTATAATTTATAACGTCCAGCTAATTCAAAAATTTTAATCTCTTAATCCAATCCAGTCCGACTAAACAGAAAAAAAAAAAAAAAAAAAAACAAAATGTTACGGTACATCACGTCCAGACCCAGACGGAAAAGTAATAAATAAATGAGCCACTACGATCAGTAACGTCCAGGTTAGAATAAAAAAGCACTGATTTTTATTTTTACTATCTTTTGAATAAGCTAATTAGAGGTTGCCAGCACACTTTGTTTGAATCAATTTATACTGAACCAAAAGATTAAAAGAAGAAACAGTATTGAGCAGTTTGAACCATCCAATTATCTTGTGCCACGTATCAGTGTAACTGATACGATTGAGAGCTTACGGATCTGCATTTGTTCCTGCTCCGGACGTTATGGTCTATAACGTTCCGGTTGTTCTGAATTATGTAGTTAATTGGAGGAGCTGTGTAAATTAGTTGGACGTTATGGACTATAACATCTGGTGAACGTTATAAACTATAATGATTTTTTATATTTTGAAATTTCATAAATTTGTACTTTTTTGTTGATATTTTATTTTTATTTTTTTATTAATAAAAAAATCGGATATAAATGCTGAACCTATTGCAGAGCCAGTGAGCCGAAATATTTATTAATATGAAAATAAATAAAAAATATTGATAATGGGGAAGGAGTTTGTGGAAATTCGATATATAAGATAAACGTGATTGTTTGTAATGTCCAGAGGACGTTATAGATCAAAACATTCAAATTAGCGAAATCACATTAACCACTAATTAACGAAACCACAGAAAAACAAAATTCGAGATGTTATTTTCTATCACGTCCAGACATTTTGAAAACAAAAAAAAATTGAACGTTGGTTTCTACCACGTCCTGACTTCCTGAAAAAAAAAACGGGTATTAGAGACAGCTAGACGTTGGGAGTTTCTTCTCTGATCGTTGTTGGTGGGTGAGAGCACAGATTGATTTCTTTTTTCTTGTTGTTGTCAGCAGAGGTATTAGAGACAGCGAGTGAGAGAGAAATAAATGGGACACACGGGGTGATACTAGGCCGTGATAGACAAGAACGGGCAAATTTAATAATAAATTTCACGGACCAAGCCGTCATAGAGGAGAACGGCCAGCGTTTAAATCAAGGTAAAAATAAGAAATTTGGTGGGTCCGCTGCTTTTTTTTTATGGCTCCCTGGACGTTCTCAACAACGTCCTGACTTTTATTTTCTTTTATTTCCGCTAGGTCCAGGCCGTTGTTCTCTGTAACGTCCAGGTTTTTTTTTTTTTTCAAGACGGCTGGACGTGATTCTCTGTAACGTCCAGGACCATCACGTAATTAGTTGATTAATTACAATTTGCTAATCTGAACGTTGTATTCTATAACGTCCTCTGGATGTTACAGACAATCACATTTTTCTTACATATCGAATTTCAGCGAAATCCTTTCCCATTCTCGATATTTTTTCATTTATTTTTCTTTTAATAAAAATTTCGGTCCAGTGAGTATCCTGCCGCAGGGAATAGAATACTCCCAACGGAATTAAAATTATTTCCAAATCTATTTAAATTTAAATTATGAGGAATTGTTTTAAGATTTGTGTCAAATTAAAACGCACAACCCAGAGCCAGTTGCAATTCTATCTTCTACTTATTTTTATTTAAATCACTCGAATCACTCAGGATTTTATTTCATTTTATTTTTTAATTTATCATTCCGATTCGTGAGATCATTAATGGATTAGATCAAATTTGTTAATACAGCCACGACAAATTGATGAATCAAAGTTTTAATAAACTATATTCTTAATATCTGTGTTCTGTAGCTTATTTGATAATAAATATACCAAGCCATCTATGAATATACCTGAATTAGGAAAAAAAAATTGGAAGGCAGATGCAACCAGTGACAATGGAGGATAACGCATACAAAGCACTTGCACAAGAAGAGTACCAAAGTGCTCCAGCTTAGGATCTGAAGTTTGCATCAGTCGGTACGAACGAACAGGAACAATCAAAGCATGATGATCATTAAATAAAGTACTTCCATTATAGTCCAATCAGGAATGAGATGAAGACTTGAGAAAAAAATTGTTCAGAACATTTCTAAAAAGAGTGCCCCATGGTTTTATCCAAATTGTACTAATTATACAACTAAAGTTCAAGAGACAAGTCCACAATTGTGCCCACCCCTGAACACCGCCAAGTGTATTTACAGAATTGCACTTCCAAGTATTAACCCGTTTTCCCTTTATTTTTCCTCTCGAAGGCAGAAATGAAAAAAAAAAAATAATCCTCCAACCAACACCACCCATTTCATCTTTTGGCACCATATCTCTTTTTACCTTTTTTTTTTCTTTTTACCCTCCAGACAGAGACTATTTACAGGCACGTGATCTCATCATACTTCTGTCAAATTCAGAAAACCCCATGGAGAACAAAAGCCTTTCTTCTCAGCTGAAACTCCTTGAAGAAACAAAGGATTTCATTGCATTATACAACACCCCCCCCTAGAACTGCCCAAAAGTTGAAAACAAGGCATTTTCTAACTCTTTCGTCTATCAGGAGACCTACCCCAATGCTTGATTCCTTTTTGATTGAGTTTGAAAGGACTGGTCCAGCTTTTACGGCGTTTTGGTGTTTCAGGGAAGACACCAGATGCGAGGGCTTGTTGGAGCCACATATCGAACTCATCATCGTCAAAGATTCTCTCCGCATCCAATCCCCATGGATGCCGAGATGATCCTGACCGTTGGTTATTCGTCCTTTCCGGGCCCACCATGTTCACCATGAAGCTTGGTCCATGCGTGTTCGGTCTGCACTCCATTCCCTGAAATAGCATTAAAGAGGGAGAGATCATTTCATGCTTGAAGCAAGTTGAGTAATTGGTCGGCTTGAGAACAAAAGGAAGCAGCGTACAACAATTGTCCATATTAATGTAATCTTTTGAAGAAACTTTCCTGGGATGTGATGAAAAATGTCATGCTTTTCAAGTTAGAGAACAGACTATTAGTTTTATGATAAGTTTATCGGCATGTTATCGAATCTTTAGCTGACAATGTTGACTGAGAGGGGTTTTAAGAAAGTGAAATATATCAATAAAATTTAAGAAAACCCGAGGACTTCATAATATTGCATGCATCCATACAGGGTGATTTAAAGTTTCCATCTGAGTAGGTGGAATACACAACCTACTTCTGCTATACTAGAAGCCTAAATATAAACTTTACCTGACAAGTGGCCCATTCAGACACATCAAATATTTTACTTTCAGCACACACAAATGCACGTGGAATGTCCACCTGGAAATAATAAGAAAGAATATGTAGTTCAAAATTAAAATGTCTAATAGGAATGCAAAAAATAGAAGAACAAAAAATTATGGCCTTAATTTGTGTTCTTATTTTTTAACTCAAATAAATTACTTCCCCTCATAGCAGAAATTAAATTTAAACCACTGAGCTTACACAAACAGAAATGTCACAATTTATAGGGTATGTATACCTACTGGTGTAAACACTCACTCAATGATACAATTTCACCTAATTTCATGTGCCAAATGTAGTGCGAGTAATCCTAAAAAAAAAAACTCAATTTTGTAGTTAAGCCTTCCTCAGCCTATTTTGGTTCAACCTGCCATCAGTTGTGCAATTACCAGTTAATTCAAAATCACAACCAACTTGAAATCTTCAACAATGATATTATAGACCAAACCAGCCAAGAAAAAGTAAAAGAGTTTAAATTGATCAAATCCAAAGCAGTAACAAGATTTAGCATGCTCTTCCTCATAACCAAATAAGACACGCATGCTCACACAAGGTATACAAGCAAACAAATAAATAAATAAATTACCTTCAAAGAAGAAAAGAGCGGTGAAGACCCATTCTCAACCCATCCATCTCCATCCCGGGCTTGATGGTATTGGCAGCAATTCTGAATGTAACAAGTAAAAACACTTATTCAATTCAAAATTGCAATTATAAATAGACTAATAAACTAATAGATAATGGAGAGCTGATGATGACCAAAATAAATCACCAAATCACCACCAAATCACTGAAAGGTTAAAAAGAAGAAAGGAAAAAATAAAGAGACAACATATCATTCTCAAGTAAAAAGTAAAATCCATACCCAAAAACAGATACAAGACAAATAAGGGTGATAAAGTTTAAAAAAATATTTTAATCAGTTTGGCAAGATGTTTCTGCAGTCCCCATTTATGGCAGCCAGAATCAGCCTCGCTACCACCAAAGAAAAGATATGCAACATAAAAATTACAGAATGAGCATCTGACCTGACACCATCGAGCCCGGGATTTGCTTCGCTTTGTGCAAATCCACAAATGAAAATTGCCACACTTTGTGCATTCTATTCTCCTTGATTCCTCTGATATGAACTCCACTCCGCTCTGTAAATAATTCCGTGTCAAAAGAATATATAGAATTTTTTTCTTATTTCGAGTTTTGCTAGTCTGTTGGTTTTGATTGATCCAACCTTAGGTGTAGTTTGAGGCCAAATTGCACAAATAGAGTGTTGATAGAGATGAAATTTGTTTAGCTAATCAGGTGAAATTATGCTTTATCAACCATTTGGCAAAACCAGTATGATACCAAAAACCAGCCAGGTACAAAACCAAAAGAACTGATCCTAACTGAACCCACATAAAGTGCAACTGGTCTCTTGCCTTGGATTTGCTTGGTTATATAAAAAAAAAAAAGTAGCAGTTGTACAAACCTGCACCGCACCATATTCCTATTAATTGGTACAACAATATACCTGCTGAGATATCCCACGTGATCTCTGAGATGTAGTTCTTCTTGATTCCTCCTTCCTTAATTGCTCATCGTAATTATATTTCTTTGTGAAATCAGAAAGAACCTGAAGTAAAGGGGTAACAATCAGACCTATGTTGTTTTCTTAGGCATGCTGCAATCTATGTGAGCTTGTATTTTCTAATGGATATGTTGTTCCACTTGTTTAGCTCCTTTATCCTTTATTTTTCGAAGGGCAAAAAGAAGGTAAAAAAATGAAGGCAACTTGCCTCATAAGCACACTGAAGCTTTTTGAATGACTCGCATGCCCTTGGACTTCCCATGTTCTTATCAGGATGCACAAGCAGGACCTACATGTGAGGATAACAAAATACTAACATATGTATTTAGCATATACACCTGTGAACTATATTAGAAAAGGGAAAATTTCATTGCGCTTCGTAAATCCTAATGGCAAGATTTCTTAAATTCCTTGGGATTCGAATTTTCTATCACAACCAGCTTACCTCAGTTTTGCACAAATAAATTATGGCCACCAACTCCAGAAGAGCAGCAAAAGCTATAACATACAATATTGTACCACTGCACAAGATCTAAGAATACAGGATGGTACAAGCTGTGAATTTTGACCGTTACTGATATTGAGTGTCATATTGTCTAACAGGCAAAATTGAATGCTAATATTGATCTAGTTTGCAAAACCAGAAAAATGATTATCATGGAGTTAAATTTGTATAGTGGGAACCAATTTCATCACTTTATCTAGGTTTCTAAATATGGACTGTTTTGCAAGTGACTCACAAAGTCAGGTGCCATTTGCATATTCAATAAACAAATTGCATTATTGGCAAGGCTTATTCCGGAAAAGAATTTACTATACCTTTTTGTGGTACTCCTTTTTCAGGATCTTGAGATCAACAGTACGACTTCTTGGTACACCAAGCACCTCATAATGGTTTGAACCCTTCATGATCCGTTCAATCTCAGCAATTGATGCCACATCACTCTTTACAACCCTACTAGATGAAGCAACAGAAGATGAAGAAGTACAAGAAGGAGAAACCTTCTCAGTACATAGCACACTAGGTGCTGACGTGGCACGATACGGATTTGATTCGGCTGATACACATTCAGGTTCACTAGTGGGGGGAGGAGCTGAAGGAGGGGTTGAGTACTCATACCCAGAACCACTCGGGAAATCCTCCATTACTGGGTCGGTTCTGTTTTGAGGGTTTTGTTCTGAACGAGGGATATCCGGGGTGTAGTCTTCAGGGGGGTGTAGCAGTTTAGCCAGGAAATCATTAGAGAGGAAAGAAAGGTTCAGGGTGATAAGGACACCGTGCCAGCCCACACGAGTTGTTACACTATAGAGGGCATAAGCTGTTAGCGTTAGCATCAAAATTCGTGCATGGTTTAGAGATAGCATACAACCTGTCAAGTAAAGAAAGCAAAATGAAAATCGGCAGTGAACTATAATCCTAACATGGTTCATATGGCATTCAATCATTAAATATATATAAATCAATGTGATACCAGACCATTGTTTTTAGTCTTTCATTATCAAAATCTTGTAGGATTCCAAATATTACCTTTTAGAATTTTTAGAATTTTAATGATAGCCCAAAAATAGTAAAAGAACAAAAATGTTTGCCTATCAGAAGGGTTCTTTTTCAAAATCCAAATTTTTTTTCTAAAAGTAGTAAAATTCGACGTCCTACAAGATTTTGAATAGATCACATTGAGCAGCTTAGATCGTCCGTTTGGACATGAAAAGGCATGGTTTGGCCCATTTGTATTTTGGTCCAAATTACAAATGTCTTTACAATAGCCTAACTCTCATTACCTTATATCATATAATATTAGTTGCCACTTGTAATATTGTTTCAGATTCTGATTACTCTTTATCTGGTTTTCAGTCTTCCATGTAATGGTTATGGCCATTTAGTCTGAAATGCTTTAGATAAGACTCCTGAACCACAAAAAAAAAAATGAACAGCATGCATAATACTGGTCTCACTCAGTGCGAACCCAAAAACCGAAATATCAAGCTCCCTCATTCAATCTAGTATATTTCATGATGAAATTGCGCTTGATGACAGCAACAATTGAGACCTTAGTGCAAAACAAAAATGCTTTGGGAATAGTACAAGCAAATGCCTAATAAGTAATAACAATAAAATAGAGTAATAAGCTTCCTGTAATAGGAAGAAATATATATATAAAAATAATTAAAAAATAGAGACCTCCAGCTAATAGAAGCATTCCTGAAATCCAGAATTTGCCGTAAATCCACATGAGCAATATTCCAAACAGTCCTATGATAAACGACCCTGGATTGTGCCCCAAGAAATGCATTGAACCTGCCGCAGCTCCCTGAAAGAGAGCCACAAAAGTTGATAAGTATAAGAAAAGGAGTGTTATTTACTAAAATATTTAATATTTGCTAATAAACCTTAGTTATAAGAAAAAAATTGTTATGTGCTTAAAAAAACACCTAGATCAATCAATTTCCAGATTGAAATAAAAAGCTCATGTACAGAACCGAAGCATGCATTAGTTGTTTGATAGTCAATCTTTTAAGGAAAAAAAGAACTGTAATTATCTCATATTGACGGAAGTTAGATACAATAAATTATTCATGATAAAGAAAGTTAATCACGTATGCAATACATCCTAAAATAGAAATCAAAGAAAATTGACATTAACTGACCAGACTTAGATGTGCATATAATACACCAGCAGCTGTGCTTAAACAAAGGAAACAACTCCAGAGAATAACAAAAAGAGTAACGGGGCCTAGTCTGACAAGTGACTTGGAGCCTCTAACAACACAGTCTCTCCATTGCAACAAGACAGAAACAAGAAATCGAGAGAAATGGATGCATCCAGTCCAAACAAATGGCCAGTGCCGATCAATGAGAACACCTAATTTCTCCTTCAAACAGCACATCACAGCATGAATTGTCAAGAGAAACTTCTTCTGAGAGTGAAACCACCTCCATCCTTGCTTCAGTAAACCTATATCGCCCATTAGGGAACAACTCTGGACAGAGACGGAGCAAGGAAGTGGTGCCAACGGGGGCCCAACCTCCACTATCCTATTGCTTGTCAAGTACCTTACTTGAATTAAGACCTTCTACCATATCAAGCCATAGTCCGTTGTTGCTGCCATAGTTTGGAAAATCTATCAATCGGCAGCCGAGGATCCGATTATTGCGCCATTTTCCGAACCAACTAGGCGCTTTTTGGTCGAAAGAACGCCTTAATCGGAAGACTCACCTCACTGTCTGATGAGTCACGCCGATTCTAGTTTGTTGCGACTGAAGCGGCTTCACATCCGCCTCGTGAGAAAAGAGAAGAGTGTGACGATGGCGGAAGGCTAAAGGAAAAGAGAAAAGGGAAGTGAAGAGATCCAAAGTGGGGGGGAGAGAGAAAGAGCGAGATCAGGGGATTTTTTAATTTCTTTTTATTTGAGTTTTTGGAAGTAAAAAGGGCATTGAACTTGAAGTGGGTGGGAGATGATGAGAGAAGAGCATGCTGTGTACACGGTGAAGTAACTAGTTTCATCAGAGTTTGGATAATTGATTAGGGTACCAAAATTATTTCCACTCGAACGGTCAGATTAATGTTTTTTTTTTATTAAAGAAATAGTCAGATTAATCATTAATGTAATTTATTAGTTGGTTAAAGGCTGTGCTCTACAAAAAGTTGGAGAGGGTGGGTTTGGGTAGCCGGGTAGGGGAGGCGGGGGAATTTGCATCCTCTCAGATATCTCAAACTTTCAGTATTTTTCCTGAAATCCCAACCGTTCAAATATGTTCTGCACGAATCTCAAAGCATAAATAATAGTAGCCCCAGTGTTATCCCCGAGTAGGCATCTTACACGTCGGTCACGCAAAAGTTAAGATATATCATAGGATGCGCACTCGAACCGGGTAGAGGCGGAGAGGAATTCAGATCCAGTGCAGTAACCCAAAACTCAAAAATTGGGTTACTTTAGGGGATCCGGACTCGGCGGAGAGGGGGATGTATAATTGTTTTCATCCTCCACGTCTTAATTCGGAATGTAAACTTAAATAATTTTGTATACTGATTTTTTTGCTTTTTCTTTTTATTTCTCTTTCCTCTAATTTTAATACGTTTCAAACAAGTAAACAGAAATCCATCAGATTTAGTCATTCATTTTTCTCTCTTTTTTTTTTAATTCCTTGGAAGAAACCACCAGGACATTTTTTTTTCTCTTCCCTCGCCTTTTTTACTCTCTCCAGAAGTTGATTTTAAGTAGTTGGTTTTATTGAGCCAAAATCTTTATTTAAGAAAATTATTTTTTGAGCCGAAATATTTTATTTAAGAAAATATTTTTCAAATGAAATCTCTAGGAAATTTTAATGAAATTATAAAAGGGTCATCCGTTAAATCATCGATCGAATGTGAATATTTTCCTGTTAATGTTATTTTTAAAACGAAAATTATTCGCGTAAACATTTACAACACCGACCCTAATTGAGGAAGGGCAACTTGAACATCGACCATTATGTTCGGTCGGTATTGAAAAGATTAGTCCCATAAAAATTTGGATCGATTATCAAAGTACTGACAATAACCTGGTACTTTTACACCCAGCCAAATTATTCTTCTTCCATTGCCTCTTCCTCAACTCCGAAATTTTTATTAATACCACTGTAAAAAAAACTCACAAATTATGAGAAATTTGAAAAATACCAGGGCTTCCAAGTCAATATGCGGCCTCATTTTTTGAGGGGTCGCAGATTGACGTTGAGGCCCTCAAAAAACCCAAAATGCACTGTAATATACTGATACTTAAGTTATTGAGGGGTCGCAACGTTAAATTGCGGCCTCCAAAAATAGAGCCGCAAATTAACTTAGATATTCTGGTATTTTTCGAATTCTCCAATTTCAGTCATGTTTTGGTTTTTTTTTTTTTAAATGGTATTAATAAAAATTTCGGCTCTTGTCCAGAATACATATCCTCTGAGGTAACAAAATAATTCTATTTGGATCATAGTCGTCCGATCAGAATCAGACCAATCAGATATGAGGTGGAGCGCACGGGACCGCTTTAATAACCATGAAAACTCTAATTGGACGGTCCAAATCCAAACAAAAATATTCTTTTACCTTAGGTGATATGAATTCCCTCGTCCCAAACCTTATTTTCTTTTCACCCGCATCGAATCATTATGGTCCTGTGATGTACCGCGTCAATTTCTTGTTAATAGTGTTGAAAATAAATATTTTTTTGTGGTAAATACAGTTATGTTTGATCGAATTTGATTTTTGTTTGAAAATAATTGATGGATATAGTAAAAAAAATCTCTTCAATTTGGATGGCTCAAAATATTGAAACTTCAGAGACTAAAAGGCCAAAAATTTTAAGAAAGTTAAACATGCTGTAAGAATTGATGATAGAATTTTAGAAATTTAGTTGAATTGTTTAATATATTGTTAAGTTGTTAAAAATGTATATTTTTTCATTACATAAAATTAATTTAAATGTTTATTATGTCTTATGATATATGTTATATAACACGTAAAATTTAGTGAATTCCGATTGTTTAATTGCTGCACTCATTAAATTTCCTTGGTTAAGTTTAATAATTCTAAAAGAAAAAAATGTTGAAGTTGAAATTATTTAGGAATTCAAAATCAATGGACCCTGGAGAGAAGTAGACGGGTAGGTGCCTCCGTGCCTGATGAGGTTGTCAGATTGTAATGGCCTCATTAGCCATGCCTCTGTGCATGCAGCAAGTAAATGACATACATGACGATGTGAATAGAAATCTCTTATGAGTTTTTATTTGAAAATAAATCAGAGCACGTAATGTGTTCTTTTTCCTTATTTTCTGATGCAATTAATTGAATATGTCTCTAATATTAAATGCTCATAGCGACTTCTTCCATCGTCTCTGCTTCAAAAAATTTATGTAGCACAAAAAAATATTAAAATGAAACCCATCACATCGAAATCTTGACATCGTTTGAGCTTCAATTATACGATGACGTGGTTTATTTTTTTTTTCTTTTTTATGCTGCAGAAAGAAATTCGGGTTTAAGCTTGTTGTAGCAAAAGACTGAAAGAGGCATGATAAGCGTATAAACTTTACTGTGCCATTTTCATTCAACTCAAGACTGTAGTTCGGGTCCTTCGGGAGCGTGACCGCTCGGAACTGTGTTGCTTGCTTTCTTTACCCTGCGTCCCTGCCGCTTCGCTTTTAACTATCCGTCACACAGTTATTTAGACTGAAAGGATGACCCAAATCACCGAAAATTTTATTAAAAACCAAAAAAAAATATTAAATTTCAAAATCTACATCTTGTTTGACAATATTTCGAAAACTGTTCAGACCGCAAATTTATTTTCCGGTTATAGACCGAATTGTCGCAAATTTATTTTTCGGTTTTGGAATTCTATAACCGGGAAATAAATTTCCAGTTTTGGTTTTGGAATTTCAAAACCAGAAATTAAATTTTTGGTTTTATGTTTTTTTTTAATTAAACAGAATGTTATACTTTATTTACTTTTTTATTGAAATATTAAAAATATTTTATGTATTTCTTTAGATAGAATACTATGTAATTTGATTTATTAGAAAGACTGCGACAAATAATCCGGATCAACATTTTTCAGGCCGGTTTTTTCGCGGCAGTAAGAAAAATTAAAATATTTCTTTGTGTTATTAGAAAAAAATAAAAATATTTTGAATTTGAGTTATTGATCCCGGTTCAAAAGTCACTTCTAGATAAATACATAAAATATTGTGATCCTTCTATTTTTGAAAAAACAAAAAAAATTCTGATACATCAAATCTGAGTTATTTCACACAATATTTCTGACATCAAATCTGAGCTATTTTTTGTTTTTTTTTTCAAAAAAAGAAAAATCCAAATATTTTTTATATTTATCTAGAAGTGACTTTTGAACCGGGATCAATAATTCAGATTCAAAATATTTTTATTTTTTTCCAATAACACACAAAGAAATATTTTAATTTTTCTTACAACTGCAAAAAAAACGGCCTGAAAAATGTTGATCTGGATTATTTGTCACAGTCTTTCTAATTAAATCAAATTATATAGTATTAATCTATTTTCAATACAAAAAATAAATAAATTATAATATGTTTTGTTTAATTAAAAAGAAATAAAACCGGAAATTTATTTTCCGGTTCTGTAAAATAGTGCGGTTTGGGATGCCTAAAACCGGGAAATATTCTGCGGTAATTCGGCTTAAAACCGGAAATAAATTTATGATTTAGACCGTTTTCGAAATATTGTCAAATAGGTGTACATTTTAAAATTTAATATTTTTTTGGATATTAATAAAAATTTCGGCCCAAATCAACTCGATCACTCGAGTCAGAGTCAGAGGCCGAGGCGGACACGGGACACGGGACAAGCACACTTTCCTGAATACCTAGTTATGCACCAAGCACTTTAAATTTGCTCATCTTCCCAAACAAGCGTTTATTAACTCGGATAACATAAATAATAAATAACACAGTAAAGCTCACGATACTTGCACGTGACATTAGTGGCAAAGAAAAGTATGCAGCGTGGATAAGAGCTCAAACCTCGATACTATATGACTGGAAATTTATTTGTAGATTGAATTTTTTTTTTTCGGAATATCAGATTGGAATTTTTGCATGCAGAAACCGAAGCAAGAGAATATAATAATGGGATTATTTATAACCTCTATAACATGAGCAGTTTGACCACCCTCCATTTTACTAATATTATTGGCACTAGCGTTTATTTCGGATAAAATATTTGCTGTCAAATATAAATTTATTTTTGTGAAGCGTATAGAAATAGCATTATCTCACTATTTTAAAAATAATAATTAGAATAGAACAAAGGGAGGAAAAAAAGGGTGAGAGAATTTTCCTTCCAATGTCATTCTATTTTTGTTCTCAAACATATCCTTTGAGAATTAACATTTTTTCACCAATTTTTTCAACTAATATATCTGTACCATTCTTCTAAGTTCTAACTGCACTTTTCTGGTATTATTTCACAAATTGCCAGACGAGCATCTTGTATATACTTGGATAATCAACTTGTACATGTAAAAGCATCTTTTTGCAATTAGAAATACAATTGGCATTTAGATAGAGAATTTATTAACAAGGCACTCGAAATGAGTGATTAGGTTTACATACCCAATGGTATATATGGAAGATGGAAATAAAATATTTAGTGTAAGATATATATGTTACTGTCATTAGTCTCATAAAATGAGATTTTTCACGCTCATTGCATCACGTTATTGATAACATATGGCATTCTATTTTTTTGTTTAAGAAATTTATGTAAATGATCTCTATATACGCGAAACACGTTTTCCTGGGAAAACGACTTTCATGACCCGCATGAAATAATAAATAAATGAATCAAATATTTTTTTAGTGAGCGAGACTATGGTACCATGCAGAATGCATATTGGTTCGTATTCCATATCATTTTTTTTTCATTTTTAACGTTTAAATAGTCAATCTGAATTGTTCAACATGATTTTCATATAAAAATAGATTTGCAGACAAAGTTTTATATTTTTTATAATCTTTCTATATTTTGATAAGTTTGGAATTTTTAGAACAAGTAATTTTCTACTTATATAAGAAACTAGTAAAAAAATATATAAAATATATAAAATTTGATTTAACATGTACATTTGATATGGAGATCACGTTGATATGAACATAGTATAAAATGAAATAAAACCTCATGTCTTAGGAATGTGGGACTTTTGAAATTTGAATGCGGTGTGAAGAAATTCCAAAAAAGAAGAAAATCAAATCGTCTGACAAATAGATGAGAATGGTACGAGAAAAAAAAAAAAAAGAGTGAGTGAAAATAATTTTTTTTATTAGCTTGGAAGCAAATTGAGAAAAAAACGTAATTAGCAACTGAATTAGTTTGGGGACGTGTTCAAAGATAATGCTTGAAGACATAACCTTTTCTCTAATATATAATGTATTTTTTTTTCAAAATGCACAACCTAAATTTATATAACTTTATTCAATTATTTTTAGTCAAATATTTTACTAAAAAAATCAGTCTTTTGTTTAGTGATAATGATAATGACAATACCCTCCTCCGGATAGGAGGTCACGGGTACAAAGTCCGAATAGAAATTTATTGTAGATATTAAATAGTTAAATAGTTAAGTGGGCCGCCAACTCTATTAATATTGCAGCTATCTAATTATGTTATCATATCAAAATTCGTATTATTTAATACAACTTACAAACTACGTAAAACCGGACCACCTAAAATACGGATTGGATAATTTTAAACCTCCAACTATTTAATTATAATTTTAAAATATTTCAGCCTGATCATAATATAGATAGAGTTGCAAATCTATACGAAATCCGACCAATTTGACCCGTTTTAATTTGCAATACAACTTTAGTGGGTTACCTTCATTTTAATATATATTTTCTTACATATACTCAGGCTGGTATCTGAAGATAATTTTGTATAGTTGGATCTAATTTCCATTGATTTGACATCTAAATTTCCAAAGAATTTGACATCTTTTAAGGCGGTCATTAGCAACCTTTAAAACAGCATCATAAGGCTTATGAAAAGAGACAAAAAGAAAAAAAACAATCAATCAATGGCCCACACCTAAAAAATGGTTTGAAGAAGTGTGAGGAGGCGTGGGAACAATAATTGTTGCTCAAAGGTCCTTTAGAGACAGCATTACTAATTAATCTTTACAAGTTATGTCATTATTATATCCTTACACGCCACATTTGGTGGTTGGCCCGGTAAATTATTTTTTATAATCCTGTGTTAATTACATGCACAAAGAAAAGTACTTGTTTGGTTTTAATAATAATTCAAGTCAGCAGATTTTTTTTTCATCTTTGCTTGCAGAAAGTATGAAGACAGCGAGGCTATGATAATATACATATTACACAGATTGATGAATTCATATTTTATTTTTAAAGTTTAAATAGTCAATTCAAATGGTCAAATATGATTTTTATATGACAATATATTTGGAGATTAAATTTTAAAATTTTAAAAATATTACTATTTTTTTAGATAGGTAAAAAAATCAATTTATATAAAAATTACGGACTAATCTGAAATGAAAGTTTTTTCTACCAATTAAAAAATAGTAAAAAAATTCAAAAGTTTGTAAAATTTGGTCTCCATATACATTTTCATATGGAGATCATATTTAACCGTTTAGATTGATTGTTTAATTTTAAAAATCAAAATACTTAGTCCATAGCATAGGTGGACCCGTAATATGCATATTACCATAGCCTCGCTCTTATATACAACTATATATAACGTGACATCTATAACATAAACACGGGATGGCAGAATGAAAATCCGTACAAGTCTGGTTAGATAAAGACAATTGTTAAAGTAGAGGTGCTATCGCGTCGGATAGGGTCCGGATACTATGATATTTGAACCGTATTCTAAAAGTATTCGGGTCCGAATTTAGATTCATATACTTATTAGTTTCAAATCGGGTCGGATCCAGATCCGGATACTTATCTACCTATAGATATTTCGGGTCCAATATTTTGGTTCTGGGTAGATAGATACCCATAACTTGTTTGTGGATTATCGGGTTCTGTCCAGATCCGGGGCGTGTCCGGTTCCAGAGCGGGTACATGGTAGACAAAGAGATCAAGAAGGAATTATTAGCTTCGAAAATTTATAAGCAAAAAGTGAACGTGGCATTAATTTCAATAATCTGTGCGAAGAAAGTAATAAATTTCATTGAAGAAATTAATAGGTAAATGTGAGTGACGTGACATTGATTTAAAACAATAAAGGAATTAATTATTAATCTAGATATGATATATATTATGATTTATTTATTTTTGAAATATTACCAAATGATTGACTTTTCATAGTTATTAATATATGTTTTTTATATTAAATACTTATAATAATGGTATTATCATTTTAATCGGGTATTTATATGGGTATCGGGTCGGGTTTAGTTATGGGTCGGATAATAAATCAAACTCATATCCTATCTATTACTATATCGGTTCCGGTTCGGATCCGAATTGGATATTAAATTATTAATTTTGGTAACCATACCCATAATTAACCGGTTATATTTTTTAAACCATACCCTATCCAAATTAATCGGATTCGGATTGGTTCCGATTTGAATCCGGTTCGGTTTCGGATCGGATCCGGATAATAGGATAAAAGTAGCACCTCTATGTTAAAATATGAGGAAAATGGTTTAAATGGAGCAACAATTATTAGGTCCCTCTTGGTTTTTAATTAATTCAGCAAATGTCGGCAATCAAGCTGGTTCCAAGTACACATAATAAAGAATATGCTTCCTATAATTAGTGATATAATGCCTGAGGTCACCGACAAATTAATTTAAGAAAATATGTCATTCAGTTTCCCTTGTTTACCACTTCCCAGGTAATAATTAAATCTAAAAAACCCAAATCACAGCTAATCAATAAGATTATTTTTATTTCGAAAACTAAGAATAAGTTCTTAAATCTCCATCATATGTTGATATCAACAAAGGATTTTTCATTTGAATTTCAAATTTGCAATCTCTCACACATAAATATTGTCTTAAGCACTAAATTAAAGACGGATTCTCTAATCAAAAGGATTATAGCAGCTTTAGTTTTTTAATTCCAATTGGACGGTTGTACCTACGGCTTGTTTATTTTAAAAAAATAGTTTCAGTTCTACATCCGTCTTTGATTCAGGTTGGACTGCAATTATCTTTCACCTTCTAATTTTATAAAAGCTGAGAATAATGAATAACCCCATCTTTCTTTGATTTATAAATTAATTATTCTAAAAATCTTCAATTATTCATTTTAGACTTTGCATTGGAGGGTCCAAATTGAAAATGACTAACAGACTTTAATTATAGGGTCTTTAATCCAAAATGGACGATAAGATCTGCTTGGCTGGATGCATCCTATCAAACCAATAGAATTGGAGAAGATCCAAAACCCTCCAGTTACTTTGATAACACAAAAAGTTATACAACGGAGCAACCTTTACATTTCAAATAACCAAAGGACAAAAAGAAGGAAAAAGAAAAGGTGAGCATGTGACCTGCTTAGGTCGTTGGTTGAACTGCTAGTACCACTGCACCAGCACTGGTATTAGTATTAGTAGTGGGGGCTCACCCACCGCTCACCTGAGTAGAACACCAAGAGATCCAAGTCACAGAAGATCTGTTTATTATCTAATCTTAGCTTTGGTAGAAGAGGCTTTGGTCAACTAGACAACTACAAAAGTGTAACATGCTTTTTTAGAATGCATCTGGTAGATCTGTGATTATGATCTGGATTAATCTGGCAATTTTAGCCTGGACAATCCATTATTTACTTTTTTTTTTCTTTAAAAAAGGAAGATCAAATTACAAAGCAAAGGTATACAGCATCATGATATTTGTGAGGTGTTTGTGTAAAACGGTTCAAAATTTGGTTCAAAATTTAATAGATGCATGGTTTAATGCCTTTTCTTTAGGAGAAATTAATGCTTTGAGCCTTTGAATGGTAAGTCTCCATTTTCAACACCAAAGCAAACTACCCAGATCCAAATCAACAATTGTTACGTCAGGTGACTTTAATCTAGAGTTCTAGACCGTTCATTGAACCTGACCAGAATCACAGGCTCAAAATTAGACGCTTTTATTTCATATCTTACTGCTCGCTCACTTTTGCTTTTGGTCATGCTAATCACACATGATACTTCTGCCAATTATGCTTAATTTGTTTAATTTTGCTTAGCAAAAGGTTGGAGAGCAGAATATCCAGGCAGCACCAAGCCCTGAACAAATATTAAACTGACAAATAATAAAGGCATCAGCTTCTCATATAATATATAACGGCCCAAGTTGCAATAATGGTTATGGTGTAGCAAAAAGATGCAAGCTTTCGTTTCTATCCTTTACCCCACTCCAACCATAGGAGGATTAAAATAACACAAATTTAGGTCCATGAAATTGGGCCTCCAAAGGCTGAAGCACACAATGTACCGAGCAGGCCAGATTCTCATGATAGCCCAAAACTTAATTTGAAGAATCACCAGCGGTTATATTGTACTCATTTCTCGTAATTTAATTTCAATAGAAAACAGCAAAATTCATAAAGCCTAAAATTTCGAGATACACTGCACCAAACCCCAATGTGTCATCTCTTATTGCAAAGAATAAAGGTAATATTACTTTTGTGTAGGAGAGAAAATTTGGAAATCTCCGAGAGTGATCTCAAAACATATAGAGGCTTCCGTCACTACATTTATAACCTATATCCAGTTACAAATCGTTTAATTGCCACAATAGTCCGACACCATCTTTACCTTTTGGAACAAACTCTTGTATCCTGTGCTCAAGTGATTTGCAAGCAACTCTGATTGCTTGTCACCGTTTGTCTACAGATAGCAGAAACAACATTTAAAATGAGGCTCTTGAGAATACTAAAACAACTATTTTCTAAAAATATAAGATGCTTAATGAACTTGAGCTGTTGAGCTCTTACAGAAATTAACTATTTAAAAAGATTGCAATATCATCAGATTCTGGTACAATTTCATTTCAGCTCAGTACTGGTACAGCCAAAATTTCAGTATTACATATTTTCGCCAAGATAAATCTCAATACTTTACTCGGCCAACTTATTTATCTATTGTGGCAAACCTGGCATGGTAAGCCATTGCCTGGGGTCCGCTGCAATTAATGGTGCCACATAAGCAAACTTAGCTCTTTCATTATACAAAATTTTCAGTTTTTCTTGAGGACCTATGTAGATTATATAAAGAGAAAGGAAATCCTACGATTTCTTGGAGAACAAGGAGTACCTCAAAAGCAAAGAAACCCCCCTGGCTTCAGCAGCAACAGCCAAACCTTCACAAATACTTAGGAGATGGTCGATTCCATCTTTTCCCCCATCCAAAGCTAGCTTCGGTTCGTACCAGCCAACTTCTGGTTGTAAACCTGGTAAATCACTGGTTGGTATATATGGAGGGTTACTTACAATGCCGGCAATTTTCCCCTTTCATATCTGCCAGTGGCTCAACCAAGCTCCCTGCCTTATCTCCACTTTACCCTTTTTAAAAGTTGAAAAATGATTTATGTCCCAAAAGTGGCTCCCATATGAAATTAAGCTCTAATTGATCCTTAATCAACCACATTGTTTTGAACTATACACTATTAAGACTTAATAAGAAATTGAGTAGCAACCCCTACTTCAAGTATTACAATTCTGCAACGGAATCGTCAATTGTGCTTGGAATACTCAATTAATTCAAAATGCTAAGCTGTTAATGCAATAGAAACACAACAACCCAGGAGAAATGAAATCTAGGCTGAAGGAGTCATGCCAGTACCATAGTGCACTTTACTTCAACCAACAAGTACCACTTCAAAATAAGGCATGTCAATTCTTGGGTGCGAATTACTTAACTTAAAACACCATTTCAAGAACAATTTTGAGCCTGACTATTGGCATTGGCAAGTAAACCTTCTCTCTGTTTTTTTTTCTTTCTTTTTGACCTTGATGACAAACTTAAGTAAACAAAGCAAAAGGAAAGTTAACCATCACTAACCTCTAAGCCATACCTCTGGACATTAAACCGGGCCACCTCAACAGCCACAGGGCTAACATCTGTCCTAAAACCCCTACCTTACTGTCCGTCCATTAGCTTCCCAATTGCCACGCAAG
>JAJGRW010000642.1:96293-111820 GCA_025461045.1 Carex parvula | reverse complement strand
TTGGAGAAAGCACTCAAGACTGATACAGATGACACTGGTGCTTCAGCAATTGAGAAGAGAAAAAATGTGATTATGAGAGGTGTGTTATCAGTTACAGTTATATCTGCTGAAGATTTGCCTCCCATGGATGTTATGGGAAGAGCCGACCCCTATGTTGTTATTTATTTGAAGAAACAAGGGACCAAGTTGAAAACAAGGGTAAGTTTTGTACTCATTCGATGCAATGGTTGCATATTACTGGTCCTCCTTCCAAAGTCATGCAGTCGTTGTCTATTTATGGTTTATAGTCAATTTACGGACATGTTAATCAGCAATACTTTCCCTCTATTTTCTAAGATGTGCCCAAACTAATTGCATTTCTTGCTTATTAATATATTGAAACAGAATAAAGTAGGGTTCTTTTGGGCACTTTTCAAACAAAATGAGGAATGGAGGGGCATATGTCGTATTTAGGGTATTCTGGTATTTTGCTTGTCAAAAGTTCCAGCATGTGTGTTTTCTAAATGTTATGGCACTTCTGACATGTAGGTAGTAAATGACACACTGGAGCCTATATGGAATCAAACATTTGACTTGGTGGTTGAAGATGGTCTCCATGATTTGCTTATTTTTGAGGTCTATGATCACGACACATTTGGAAAGGTCAATCTCACATTTGCTACTGATATCCTCCTTTGAATTTAAATCATAAAACTAGAACGATGAATGCTTATCTTTTGCCATGGCAGGATTATATTGGGAGATGCATAATGACATTGACAAGGGTTATAATGGAAGGGGAGTTCCGGGACACCTTTCCATTGGAAGGTGCCAAATCAGGGAAGTTAAATTTACTGCTCAAGTGGACTGCACAGCCTGTTTACCGGGATACTTAAAGCTGGTCTAATCAATTTACTTCCAACTTTGGGGGTTTTTTGCCCGTCAAAACATACACTGCTTTGTCATCACTTCAAGGAGGGATGCACGTCAGTATACACGCTAGTCGTAAATAGTTGTGTATTTATCTAGTGTAGAGTTAATATCTGCTACATCTGAGTGCACTGTGTTTCTTCCCACCAAAGGGATTGTGGTGAGTGTAAATTTGGGAAACAAAAACAAAAGAAAAGAAAATTATTTTATTTGAATTTGTAGGGAGTTAAGCTTTTGTTGGAATACTCTCTGTGAAGTGAACTTTCCAATGGAAAAATGAGATTCCTGGAAAAGTAAATCATGCTGTGATGACTTAAAAAGATTTGAATTTTCTGATATCTGCTTTCTGCTGGAGCAAGGTTGATGGTTCTTTCAGTTCATTATCTTGGAATAGTTTCCCTAGCCATGTAGTGAGTCAGGTCGAATCAGTAATTTTTTCAGTTTACTTGTACGTGTTGGTGCTGTTTGGCAAGAAAAGATTAAGCCTTCGGGTAGTGTTTGGTTGTGGACTAAAGTTAATGAGGTCTAATTTGGTTATTTAACTTAAGCCGACATAAATTATTTATGTTTGATTGATGCTTAAAATTATATCTTGACTTAAGTTGTTTTTTGTTTGATAAGAATTTGATGGTTTAAGACATGATTTGATATTACAAATTATTTTATCTTACAAAATTTGTAATATTAATACTAAAACTATTCTTCGTATTTTTTTCATTTTGATTGAAAGAAATTATACAATAAAATGAGTTATGTACAAATTACTTCTATATCTTAGAAATGCATATTGCATTTAGTTGTTAAAAATATATTGGGTTAATGAACAAAAATTTATTATTTGTAGTATAATTTTCAAAAATATTTTATTTAATTATTTATAGATTGTATATTTTGTTAAATTTAGAAAGTTATGTTATTTTAAAAAAAAATTGGTGATTCTATAATTAATAAAGTTATAAGTTTCTTTATGCTTAAATGGAACAAAATTAATAGCTTATTTTATATTTCTTAAAAAGTGATTACAAATAATAAAAATAATGAAAAGTTAGGCTTCATATTCAAATAATTTATATCAATGTATTTTTGTAAATTTTTTGTACCGATCAAAACAATGTTGAAATATTATAATTTTTTATATGTGTATAGAGAAAATGATGTAGACAAATTTAATAATTTTATTTTAAAATTTAATTTATTAACGTTTAAAAAATAAGACGTAATATAATTAAAAAAATAAAAGTATTTGATTTTGAACTCGTATACTATGTGGACACACAGCTTTGTTGAAAAATGCTCGTGCCGTGATTTTTATTTTTACCCAAAAAAAAATATATTTTAATATAAATAACCAGGTTTTTAAAATATTTTTATTTTTACCCAAAACGCCAGGATTATCAGCGTTCCGAATTAAAAATTCGGAACGCTAGGAATCCTAGCGTTCCGAATTTTTAATTCGGAACGCTGATAATCCTGGCGTTCCGAATTTTTAATTCAGAACGCTGATAATCCTGGCGTTTGGAATTTTTAATTCGGAACGCTAGGAATCCTAGCGTTCCGAATCTCTGTTTTTTTTTTGAAAACTTATATAACTGCTGCGTGGAGAGAGTCTTGTGAAAAAAAAAAGAGTGAGAAGTCAGGAAGGAAGAGGGAGAGGAAGGAAGAGGAAGAGGGAGAGGAAGGGAGGGGAGCTGAAGGGAGAGGAGGAGGAGGAGACGGAGAAGTCGTCAGGTAATTTTTTTTACATACGTATTTACTGTTAATTACATACGTATTTACTGTTAATTACATACGTATTTACTGTTAATACATACGTATTTACTGTACAATACTGTTCACATACGTATTTACTGTTCACATACGTATTTACTGTTAATACATACGTATTTACTGTTAATACATACGTATTTACTGTACAATACTGTTCACATACGTATTTACTATTCACATAATGTACAATACTGTTCACATACGTATTTACTGTTAATACATACGTATTTACTGTACAATACTGTTCACATTTACTGTTCACATACGTATTTACTGTTCACATACGTATTTACTGTTCACATTTACTGTTCACATACGTATTTACTGTTCACATTTACTGTTCACATACGTATTTACTGTTCACTACTGTTCATATACGTCTATTCACAACTGTTCACAATTGAAATCAATAAACTGACCAAATATTTGTTATTTATGAATGTAGTTTATTGGCCATGTCTATTGCAATTTCAATACATTTTGGAGGAAAGTTCATAACTGACCAGTATGGAGTACGTTACTCCAAGCCTGCAGCAAATACGTTTTGGGTTGATGAAAATTTCTCATTTGAGCAGTTGCAATCGCTTATTTATGAAGCGAGCGGCTACAATAGGAATCGTTGCCAATTACAAATTCAGGCCCGAATGGTCCACGCAGGAAAGTATGTCAAAATCACACTGGGAGATAACGGGGCATTGAGAGGTCTAATAGCGCAGGTTTTGAGGTCTGGCGAATCATTATTGGAAGTTTTTGCACGCAGAATTCGCGAAGAGTCAGGGGCCGGAAGTTCAGGCCAAAATTCGGCTGCCCAACATTATCAAGAAGATAATGAACCACACACTCCTTTTATCGTAATGCCTGTAGCAGAACCGGAACAAGAAATATACAATAATTCACCCCAATCTCCAGCTTTTATCCCACCTATATCCATGTATGACGGTCCTTCATCCTTACCTGGCCCTGAACCAAATCCTCACCCCAGACCGCCACCAGTACAGGAAGATCCAAACGAGTCAGAATTTGAATTTATAAACGAGATACCGGAGGAGAATCTGCAAACTGGGGATGAATTGGGGGAAGAAGAATGTGACATTAATGATGAAGGAGATGAAGAAGATGAAGAAGATGAAGAAGAAGAATACACACAGCCCACTGTGAGGCAGAATAGAGAGAATATGCCGTTGGGTGGCCGCTCTGAGACTCACCCTTTTGTAAACTTCAATGACACATCTGCTTTCCGAGAAGCAGATATTTCTTACTATGGTCGTCGGGTTGAGTACAGGAGTGAGCTCGCAAAAGGCCAATACTTCGTAAGTAAAAAGCAACTGACGAAAAAGATCAGAGAGTACCATGTTGACAAGAACAAGGAGATATATACGAAGAGAAGTGACACATCCCGGCTGGAATATAGATGCAGCACTCCGGGTTGTCGTTTCAAACTGAAGGCAAGAGCAACAAATGCCGGAGATACATGGATGATAACTGAGCAAGACACGCCTCACACATGCGAATCTGAGTTTGAAAGGTCGGACCATGCACAACTCACGGCATCAATTATCGCAGACCTCATCGAGAGCGGCATTAAGGAAGACCCCACTATGAGCATCCGGAGTGTGGCACACTGCGTGAGGGTTAGGTTTGGCAGTATAACCCCGAAGTACAACAAACTTTGGAGAGGTCGTGAGCTTGCAGTTGCCCGGCAATTTGGGAGTTGGGAAGAGTCGTACAATTTTATGAAACTATTGCTTAACGGGATATGTTACACGAATCCCGGCTCAAAATACCAATTTCTGACAAGTCCGAGCATCGATAAAAATACAGGACTGGTCAAAGAAGGTGTTCAGCAATTCAGGGCCGTGGCATGGGCTTACGGACCATGCATTACCGCATTTGATTACTTAAGGCCGGTGATCAGTATAGATGCAGCCTTCCTTTCTGGGCGGTATGAGGGCAGACTTTTGATGGCTTGCGCCTATGATGCCGATAACCAATTGCTGCCTCTAGCATTTGCAATTGTACATACGGAGAATGAAGAGAACTGGGGATTTTTCTTACACTGGCTTAGGATTAATGTGATTGGTGTGAATAGATTCGTATGTGTTATATCGGACCAACACAAGGGTATCAAAGCTGCATTGAAACCTGAATACGGATGGGATAGGGATAATTTTGTGCACAGGTATTGTATCCAACATGTTGCAGATAACCTGGTCCAGGCGTGTGGGAAGGACAAATGGTACGGAACTAGGTTCAAACAAGGAGCCAGGAAGAAGAAGCCAAGAAGGCTGAAAGAGATGTTCGAAGATTTTTGCTCGGTATGTCTAATATTGTCTAATTTATATCATTTTTGTTTCTTTTAGATGCATTTTGTCTAATTTTGCTTTGTTCTATTGCAGCAAAATCCGACGTGTAATGCTTTTCTGAGGAGAGTGGGCAAAGTACGTCCTGATGATGTCATGGAGCCGTCAAATTTTGAAAAAAATTTCCAGACCTGTGATGGAGGGTACCGATTTGGTATCATGACAACAAACGGCTCTGAGTCCCTGAACGCTGTCTTCAAGGATAGCCGAATGTTGCCCGTGGCTGCACTTGTAGAGGAGACATTCGCCAAGTGCAACAGGTGGTTTGTTCAACGGCGAGAGGCAGCGACGGAGCAAAGCAATGCAGAACAGCCTTTTTCCAAACGGGTACATGTTAAGCTCGCCAAACGGTGGGAGAAAGCTACAAAAATGGATGTCATCCCATACTCGCACGGCGAAGGTAATTACCAAGTCACGGGCCCAAATGAATATGTTCCAGTGGTCCAAATGCAGGATGGATCTATGTCAATTATTCATAGAAGGTTCCAGTATATCGTGACAGTCGGGCCAGAGAGAAAAGTGGAATGTACATGCAGAGGTATCCAATTAACTGGGATTCCGTGCGCTCATGTGTTAGCGGTTTGTCGTAATAGAAACTGGTCACCCAGCCTATTTGTTGCCCACTGGTATAGGGTGGACTACCTTCTGAGTACTTGGAATGCACTGTTTGTTCCTTATGGCAATCCTGAAGATTGGCCTATGACCACTACCCCTAAAATTGAGCCAAACAAAGATTGGATACGGCGTGGTAGGAGAAAACACATCCGTCAAGATATGACCATGGATGAAATGCAAGGTAGGCGACGGGGGCACCGTCCTCGCCGTTCCACTTCTGACAGGCAGAGGCGAGGTATGTCACATTCATTCATAATTATTTTCGGTTCCAGCGTTGAATAGCTTACTAACTAACATATTTGGGTTGCAGAGGCTCATAACGCAGCAAATGTAGCAGAGAATGAGCGAGTTATGGCAGAGGCGAGTGGATCGCAAGGGCCGCGGCGAAGCACAGCCAGAAGCCGTACAGCAGACCGTGAAAATGCAACTATGATGTTTAGGGAGGCAATGGGAGAAGTACTGGCAGGAACGGAGGCGGTTGGAATGCAAGGGCCTTCAGGTACTACCCAGCGAAGAAGGAGCACAACTCAAGCAGGTAGGAGGAGCACATCTGGCGCAAGGCCATCCGATACAGCACACCAGCGAGAAGAAGGAGTGCAACCAGCTAGAAGGAGCACATCTCAAATAGGAAGGACGAGCACATCTGGTACAGCTAACGAAGCGCAAGCAGGACCGTCCGGTACAGCGAACCGGCAAGACGAAACAGTGCAACAAGATAGAAGGAGCACATCATCATGGGGAACTGGTTGGCTCAGGGGCCTTCCTTTTAGAAGGAGTCGTAGGAATTAACTTTATTTTGTGAAGAATTTTTACTTTGAGGTTTGTATGAACTTTATTTGTATGTATTTTATTATGTTGCAGTTGGGGATTTATTTTATTACTTTGAGGTTTGTATGAACTTTATTTGTATGAACTTTATTTGTATGTATTTTACTTTGTAGACGAGGAGGATGGACAGTAACAATCGAGGAAAGGGCGAGGAAAAGAAATGCAATTGGGGCTGCGGAAGGAAGAGAAAGGACTGTCCAATTTGGTCTAGGAAATGTGTGCAAGGATCTGCTGATGATTTTAAACGAAATGACATATCTGATGATGATTTTGTAGAAAACCCCTACGGCTATGGATTGGGAAAAAAAAAAGATGATGTACAGACGCCTAAGACGAAGAGTAAGGCTAAGACTAAGGCTAGCACGTCGTCTGTTGTTACCGAGCCGTCATCGTCAACCTCGGACGATGATTTTGTTCCATGTACGTTCAAGACCGGTAAGACGAAATAGTATGTTGTATGATCGTTTGAAGCAGATATTAAGTTTGTATTTTATATTTTGGATGTTATTTCTGGATGTTGTATGATCATTTTTGAATGTTATTTCTTTTTGTTGTATGAAACATAACGAAACTAAAATAAACTACACTAAAAAAATACAACATAATAAAACGAAATAGAAACTACACTACACTAAAAGAACAAACTACAAAACTAAAGTAAAACATAATAAAATATAACATAGCACAACTAAACTAAAACTACCAAACTAAACTACACTACACTACACTACACTACCATCATAAAACATAACATAGCACAACTAAAATAAATATAATAAATATAATAAAACATAACATAGCACAACTAAACTAAAACATAATAAAATATACCCTCTATCCATCGTACTGCGAAGGAGAGAATCGGTGAGGTGGTATACCCCTGTTCTCTCTACTGAACATGCGCTCATGCCAATCCTCCCACTGAGGCTGTCCTGCCTGCGCAGCGCGAGCTGGTGTAATATGATCCTCGAGGCTGTCCTGCCTGCTCATCGTAAGTGCTGTATCCCATGGATCCGAGGCCACATGGGTAGCTGGCGGTGGCGTGGGAGTATGGAATATGGATCCCACAAACTGTGAGTCATAATCAGCCTGAGTCCGGCTACCAGAGGCCTCCCAATCGTGAGCCATCTCTGAATACGGCTGACGCGGTGGCGGGGAGGCGGCTGTATCCCACTGATCAGCTGGAGTAAAGTCTGCAAGGCTAAAACTCATCCTGTCATCCTGCACAGACTGGATCTCTGAAGACTCATGATGCTCAGGCTGTGTCGGCATGTATGCAGGACCCTGCAAGGATACCAAAAATTTAGTAAATTTTAACTATCTTTACTTACAGTAAAAGAATAAATAAAATAAAGAATCACATACTGGGGGAAGAACTGGACGACCGTGCTCGTCACGGTAGGCGTGCCAACCGGCCATGTGCAGTACCCAACGATGATAATCCCACTCTGGCTGCTCTGATGGCTCCGGTGGCATCTCACTGGTCATAACAGGTGGCGCGTCAGGCTCGTCCGGCTGTACTGCGCGCCAATCAATATTCTCTCCGGCGTCTCGTAACATGGTGACCAGCTTTGCCTCCTGGCCGGCGTCCGCAATGCATGGGGCAACCAAGTTCAACATCGCGTGCCCGACCGCTCTGTAGCCACGTTTTCCAAGACAAACTATTGAACGCCCGGCACCTTTAAGCGCTACCAGCAGCTATAAAAAAAACGTTAGAAAAAATAAAGGTTATGATAAAATGTTCATAACGCATAAAAATATGTTGTTTTAGATGCATTACCTGGCGAGCACCTTTCCGGCCAGTAGGGGTATAACCATCGTCTTCGAATATCTGTGAGCGAAGAAACTCGCCGTAATCTCCCTCTATATACACCGAAGCCATGCCGACCCGCAGGTACCAAGCCTGATATCTCAATAGGGGATCTCCCTGGAACTGCATCGTATCAATCTCCGGCATCTGCCATAAGTTGGCACTCATATTGCCCGCCTTGCTGTAGTACTCCGAGTGATGCACACTCCAATCTCTATCCCAGTGATTACCGTGTGTTATCCTGTAATTCGTATGTTAGTTGCAATTTAAAGACAAGAACTAATGTTAAGTACAAAAATGCTAAAAAGAACACAACTTACCCGTGTAGCCTCATGATCACAGATCTCGGGACGTCTGGATCTGCGGGGATGAGTGGAGGAAAATGAAACTGACGGAGCACCCGGTCTGGATAGTGGTGCTCCACTATCCAGAAGCACACCAGCGGTCCCCTGTAGAGCCACATCTCCTGATCATCCGCTACAATCTGCGGCAGCCTCCCCTCAGTGTATAGCTCATGGTACGGAGTCCAGCGCACCTGCGTCTCACCCAGACTCTGAATCTGAGATCGGACCGTCCTGATACCTGCTGTCTTTCCGTGAGGGTTGTCCTTGTACTCATGATGTCCGTACCATTTCATGCCGAATGCCAGTCGATTTCCACTTTCGGGCTCTCCCCATGGATCCTCGTTCGGCTGAGGTACCCCCACCGGTAGCCGTGACCACGACCAATGCTGCAGAAGAAGCATTGGCCCGTAGATTTGCTTAGTTTTCCGCTATATTTTTGAAGAATACCAGCCGTCAGTGACAAGTTAAATAATTAAAATAAGACAACAAGTGCATGACAAGGTAGGTAATTAAAATAAGACATAAATAGCATACTGACCTTGCAACCGTGGCACAAGTTGGAGTAGAGATGTGCTAGGACAGCCCCACCCAAGTTGTACCTGCCGCTCGACGGCTGAAGGTCTCGCAGCAGCTCTAGATACATCATCGGGATGGTATTACCACTAGCATCAGCAAACATGACAGAACCAAATAGGTCCATCACGAATCCCCGTGTGTATCTGTAATATCAAAATTATAGAGCAACTCATTTTTCCGCATGAAACAGAGTACAAAATAAATGTAATACAAATAGTTTGTATGAGTACCTCTGAATCTCGATCGGAGTGGAATCGCCACCTATACCTCTCGCAAACATAGCTCGCAGCTTCGCCTTGTCCAGACAGTACTTGGACTTCCCCTCGTTGCTGCGTATATCTGGCTCCGCTCCCAACAACTCAGCGAGCATGTAATTAATCGTCGTGTCATCTGGATCTGTGGGGTCAGATATGCCACCAACGGGCACGCCCTGGATAGGCAAACCCCATAGAGCACTAACGTCCTGGAGAGTCACTGTCATCTCTCCAAAAGGTAAGTGGAACGTGTGCGTCTCGGGGCGCCATCGCTCCACTAGTCCTGAAATCAGGGACGCGTTGATGGACTTAGCCTCCGACTGTAGAATATCGACCAAATGCTGCACCCCCAAATTTTGCAGATACGCATCCATCATCGGGAAGTACTGCATGTCAGGATACCGACCCCTAGCATTTATAATTGCCTCACTCTGCGTTCAAAAAAGTAAACACCATGAAAACCTAAAAATACAAAAATTCAACAAAATACAAACTTAAAAAAAAAAGTAATCAAGTACCTCTTTAGATGCATCTGAGACTCGGTGCTCACTGTGAGGCATCCATAATAAAGGACTGAAATGATCCGTGCTGTCAGTGGGAATGGGCTCATCAACCGGGTCGGCTGCGGGTGGTCTCCTAGGCCGTCCCCTAGCCATCCTGCGTTAAAAAAAAGGTTAAACATGCTACAATTGGCTAAAATATGCTAATTGCGGTAAAAATACGCTAATATGCAAAAAGATGACTATGGAGTCAATCATAACATGCATTATGCCAATAAGAACAAAGAACCACTCCATACAAGCATATTTTTATAAATTTGTATTTTTTTTAAAGATAAAGTTTCCATTAAAAATGTATGAAATCAGTTAATGCAAACTAATTTCATTTCATACAAATTAATGCAAAATAAACTTTCAAATATACAACCGGCAAAAATAACTCATTTATTTGTTGCGAGTATAATTTGTTAATCACACAAATTTGATGATACATATAGTACATATTAAGCTTGGAACTATAGATAATATTTTCTACAATTTCGCTAAATAAGCTCGTATTATATAATAAGCTCGTATTATATAATAATATTTTATACAATTGTATGATTTTTCCAGCCTAATATATTTAAAATAATTTGAATTATACTTGCGCAAACATATATATTTTGAATTGCTTTCTCTTTGCACTACAATTTGAGTCTTCCTTCTCTCACGCTTTAAATTGAAGAAGAAGAAAAATAGACAATATTTTCAAACGAGACAGCTAACTAGATTGGTTGATGAAACAAAAGCAAAGAAATTGATTTATCATCTCTTTAGAATATAAAATTAATATGAAAAAGAAACCATTAATATTATGTTTGGCAAATAGAATATCTCCTTTAATATGGATCAGAATAGGAACAAAGTTATCAATTGAATATTCCTTGAACAATTTTTTTATTTGAATATCAAACATGGTCATACTTACTCAAATAAACATTCATGAACAGAATATAAACAAAGTTATATATTTCTTGAACAATTTTTGTAATCGAATATCAAACAAGGTCATACTTACTATTTCTAATAGCAAGAGAAATAAACATTCATGCTCAAAATATAACAAAGTTATATATTCCTTGAACAATTTTTGTATTTTAATATCAAACACAGTCATACTTACTATTTCTAATAACAAGAAAAATAAACATTCGATCATGATAAGAACATAAACAAAGCTATATATATTCCTTGAACAATTTAATTTTGGATTTGAATATAAAGCTATATATTCCTTGAACAATTCCTTGACAATTCCTTCAACAATTCCTTCAACAATTTTTTCCTTGAACAATTCCTTGAACAATTTTTTGAACAATTCCTTAAACAAAGCTATATATATATTTCTTGACCTATTTCTAAGTATATTAACCTATTTCTAAGTTTACACAGATCAGAAATTGCGAAATTGCACAAATCAGAAAAATTGCGAAATTGCACAATTCACTAAGCATTATTAACTAAGCATTATTAACCTATTCACTAAGCACAATGCACAAATGCACAGATCAGAAATTGCACAATGCACAAATCAGAAAAAAAATTTGAACAATTCACTAAGCATTATTAACCTATTTCTAAGTTTACACAGATCAGAAATTGCGAAATTGCACAAATCAGAAAAATTGCACAAAAATTGCACAAACCAGAAATTGCACAGAAAATTCCAAGTGAAGAGGTGGAGGGGCGGAGGGACGGCCTAGGAGGGGCGGAGCCGCGGCTAGGCGCAGAAGGCGGCGAGGCGGAGGGGTGGAGGCGCGGCCTTCTTCTTTTTTCCTTTTTTCTGGCGGAGAGGCAGTCGGCTAGGCGGAGGGCGAGGCAACACAGAGAAGGCGGTCGGCTAGGCGGAGGGGCGGTCCTTTTTTCCTCAGGCGAAGCCTTCTCCTTTTTTCCTTTTTTCTGGCGACCAGGGTTTGGGTTTTTCTGGCGGAGAGACACAGAGAAGCGGAGAGACAGAGAAGAAGAAAGGTCACGGGTCGGGTTGGGTTTGAATTAAAAATTCGGAACGCCAGGATTATCAGCGTTCCGAATTTTTTAATTCGGAACGCTGATAATCCTGGCGAAAAAATTCGGAACGCTGATAATCCTGGCGTTTTGGATAAAAATAAAAATATTTTAAAAACCTGGTTATTTTTATTAAAATATATTTTTTTTTGGGTAAAAATAAAAATCACGGATGCTCGTGAGAGTTGTTGCTCGGCCATCCGCAACTCGAAAGGCCAGATATTCGGTGCTGTCTTTATTGATTGGAAGGACAGGACAAACATAAGATCTCCCATTTTCATTCTCTCCAGTTAGAAATGACTGGAAAATGCTGCATCCTTTCAACAATAACAACTATGATATTCTGATGGATCAGCATACGCTCCATTTCTTTTTGAAGGGGAGAAATTCAGATCATGCCCGATCCGAACAAGTAGGAAAACGCTGGACCTGGATGGGACATGCATGTCAGGCATAGTTGCTGGGCTCTTCTAGGCCTTTCAAGACCATTAATTAACCCTTGCCAATATAATAAATTATATTGGAATTGAAATAACAAAAATATCTTGGAATTAAATCTTTGATCCGTGGGCGCCACAGCCGAAATTTTCTTTGATTTGATGTAATTTAACGAGTGTCCATATAATACTTTCAATTGAATTTCAACATTATATATATATAAAATGGCTAATATACAAACGTTTGTTCCTGGACTCAGGAACAAACGGTTCGGTTTTTCGATTTTCAAAGTCCAAACAGTCGATCCAAATCGTTAGATATGCAATATATATTAAAATGTACTTGGAGACTAAATTTTACATTTTTAGAATTTTTTTACTATTTATTAAGTTGGTTTGAAAACCGCTGTTTTTTAATGTTGCAGAAATTTAATAAAAACAGCAGTTTTCAAACCAGCTTAATAAATAGTAAAAAAATTCCAAAAAATATAAAATTTAGTCTCCAAGCACATTTTAATATAGATTGAATATCTAACGGTTTGGATCGACTGTTTGGACTTTGAAAATTGGAGAACCGAACCGTTTGTTTCCTGAGTCTAGGAACAAACGTTTGTATATTAGCCATTCTCTCTCTCTATATATATATATATATATATATTATAAGCTCGAGTTCACCGGATAATTCGTGAATTTAATCTTCAAATCTGTTATTTTTTTTAAAATAAATGTCGTTTTCATTTTAATATAGATCATGTGCGAGAAAAAAAATATTATTGTGTATTGTTTGACTTTTTAATTATATTATATTTTAATAAGATGACTTTTAAAATTCAAATATTTTTGTGTGTTATTTGACATTTGTTAAAAACTTGGATGTATCTTCTTATTTTACAAACTTTGGGTACTTCAAACCAAAAAATTGGTAGTATATTATTTATTTAATAAATGTGAGGGTTCGGGTAGGATTGTAAATGAACCGATTTCAAGCGAGTTGGAGTATGCTCGTGCTCAGTTCATTAAGTTAATGAACGAGTTAACTTGAGTTGGGAAGGAAATATTGAGTTGAAAATTCAGCTCGTTACCAACTCGAGTTGACTCGTACCTCATTAAGTAACTCGTTAGGACCAATTAATGTTTGAATTTTAAGCAATTTGAATTTTTTAAAGCCTAAACAATACATGATAGAAAACAAATTTAACCAGGACCGAAAACAATGCATCTTTGAATGTGGCCTCTTCATATAACTTGAGTGGTAATTAGCAAGTTGGAGTCTGCTCGTGCTCAGTTTATTAAGTTAACGAGTTAGCCAACTCAAATTAGTAATGAGCGAGTTATTAACGAGGTTTTAACGAGCGAATCACAAGTTACAAACTATCTTATTAGCTGTAGGTCCAAGAGGATTTGAATTTGTATATTTGAAAAACAAAATAATATATTTTAGTTGCATGTGTGATGTTGATTTTGTGAGTATTTACATCATTAAATTATGGTGTTTCATCATTAAGCATCGCTCTAGCCATCAATCTTGCTAGCTCTCATCAGCTTTTTTTTATTAAATTTTTCAAGTCTTGTATATTTTGGAAATTTTTGTGAATCTTAATGACATAAAATTTTCTATATAAATTCTTGATTTCTTTGGGTTTTTAAATCTTTCTCTATTAACACTGCTAAAGAAAAACTTGAAAGGTTGCGTTTACCATATCAGATATCAAGCACTTCAAAGCAACGCTCCACAATGCACTGTGCGATCTATGTTTATAAATTACGTTTGGTTGTAGAGTAGGCGCTAGAGTAAACTCCTTATTTCACACTTAAAAAGAAGAAGTGAGATGTGGTAAAATTTGAATTAATTTGAAACAAATTACTTCATCTCTTCATGCTGATTAACTTTATTCATATTTACAATGTCTGTAAGGCACACTGCTATAGATAAATATTTATCTCTCAATATCTTACTTCTTTAAAATAATTAATTTTACTCATAACTTAAGTTGTAAAAAAATATAAAATATGAAGAGTACGAATGTACGATGAAGTAAATAATTTAACTTAAGTTGTAAAGAAAAGGTAAAATATGAGTAAGATGAAGTAATATTTAATCAAATATTATGATATTGTTTAAACTCTAAAACATTATTTATTTCAGTGTTGAACGTGTGGCGTTGCATGATTTGAAACATGCTAGTTGGTCCTATAGTAACAAATGAATAGTTCGAGTTTGGTTCGGCGGGTTAAAAGTTTGTGATTCAGATATAATTCAAAAATGATTCGGTACAACAAAGAAGCAAAAAAAAAAAAAAAACTCAAAAAAAACCCTCCAACAAAAATTTAGAAAAACAAAAAAAATCACGTTTTTTCACGTTTTCTCGCAAATAATTCGTGATTCGTATTTTATTCGCGAATAAATTGAATTATACTTTTTTTTTTACGTTTTATTCAAAATTCGATTTAAAAATATAAAAAATAAAATAAAATGGAAATTATTCACAAATTATCGGCGTATATTGTCACTACAGTTGGTCCCGCCACATGGTTAAGAAGTACTTTTTTCTGGATGATTTGTTGTACGAGCAATAAACCTTTGGATCTGGTGTCTCAATCTCACACCCGTCTTGCACATACGTGTGGATTCTCTCTATCTTTCTCTACACGTCATGCGCTACAGTTTTATTGTGCGCGATATCTACATGACTACATTTAATCCGAACGAACCAGTCAAAATAGCTGTTTTTTACAGTAACGAGTATAAACGATGCAAAATGAAAGCGCCGACGCGTACCGTGGCTAGGGGTGTCAATGGGTACGGTACGGATTGGGTGGAGGCATATTCATACTCATATTTATTAAAATTAGTTTTACTCATATTTTACCCATATTCATTAAAAATTGACCTTACCTTATCCTACCGTTACCCGTTAATATTATCGGGTAACGAAACGGTAGTGGATGAATAACGGATATTACTAATATAATAATTAGTTTTATTATATTTTACAAATTAATATAAAAACTTATTCATTTCATATGTAATTACATTTCTAATAAAAAATAAAAAATAAATTTGCAATCAATTCCAACTAA
>JAJGRW010000642.1:0-89271 GCA_025461045.1 Carex parvula | reverse complement strand
GGAGGTAAATCAATGTTATTCTCAGATACGAGTGAAATGGTGTTATTTTGCACTATTCGAAAGTTGTAGCTTATTGATAAATATTAGTTGAAATAGTATTATTGTGGAATGTATGATGATGGTAACAAAGATAATAATGTATTAATAATAATGATAAGTAGAAGAAGCGGAAGAAAATGTTGATATAATTGAAAAATAAATAAATGTTAGCTGTGATATAAATAATGGTTATAGTAAAATGAGTTATTTTTTTATGTACCCTTAAAAAGTATTTCAATTTCTTATTTATCTCTAAACACTTAAATATATCTAATTTGTCTCTTAACTCTTAAAACCCTTTCCTTTTTATCCATTATATAATAATTATGAGTTCATCATAGTTTTTTTCTTTTTCTTTTTCAAAAAAAGGCCAAGGCCCATTTTCATTTCACTGAAAATCAGATAATTACATCATAGTTCAAATAGTAACTATGAGTTCATCATAGTTAAAATAATAGAAAACAAAAATATTTTCTAGTTAAGAAGTTAATCGTCTTTTTGTTTCCCGGCGTTCTCTCTTATTTTTTTCTCTTCTCTTCTTATTTTTCTCCTCCGTACATAAATAGTGACACAGAACGTTTTAATACAAGGAGTGTTAAGAATCCAATATTGTTTAAGATTTTGAGCATTTAATCCGTGTATAGCAACTTTTTTCAACAAGAATAGTACTTTAGTATGTTATTTAATTATTCTAATGCTCGCCAAATTATTCGTGTAACTTAAAAGTTACATAGTTTAAATACAGTGAATATGATAAGTTATAAAATGATTGCTCATAAATTGGATAGTACGATATTATTTAAAGTTCATTGGATAATGTGAATTTTTTTTGCTGTTTAATACATGATATTTGAACTTCAGATAAAAATGTATATAAATTTAGAATATTAGAAGGACGTGTTTGAAATTTTGGCCCAAAAAATACGAGAGATATCGAAGTGGTGGACTTGATTTGCCGGGCTGGTACTAATAAGGGGATAAATAATTAGATCATTTTGGATAAGAAAGAAAACGACGTGGGGCAACGGGGACGGGTGATAATGTCGCAGATGAGTTGTCCAAAATTATCTCTGTCGTTTCTCGTAAAAAGAATGAGGGCACCGGGGTCTGGTCTGCCCTTTTCAGCTGTTCCGATCCGTTCGGGTGACATTTTTATATTCATATTTATTAAAATTAATTTTATTCATACTCTATTTCTATTTATTAAAAATTAATCTTATTCTATTCTATTTTTACCCGTTAATATTATCGGGTAACAAAACGGTAGCGGATGATAACGGATTATTACTAATATAATAATTAGTTTTATTATATTTTACAAATTAAATATAAAACTCATTCATTTCACACATATGTAATTACATTTCTAATAAAAAATAAAAATGAATGTGCAATCAATTCTAACTAAATTGTTTTTATAAATGAAGAAATTAAATTCAAAAATACGAATAGATGTTTAGGTGGGTTGGAAATTGAATTGAATATATATTTAGATTTTATAATTACTCTATAGTTACGAAATAGTCATTACCCATACCATACCCATTTAGTTAACGAAATTTTTTTATCCATACTCATACCCATAAGCTAACGAAAAAAAGCCTTACCCATACCCGTCTTATCGAATACGATACGGGTCGGTAAACGGCTAAACATGTACCATTGACACCCCTAGTTCGGAGCGTCAACAACAAGCAACTTGTTATATTAATCAATAAATATCATATTTCAAGGATATTCGTGTTTCAACTTAAAGAGATATATAATTAATTGAACTCATTTCGGGAAAAAAGGTGGTGCCGCTTAAAGCGATTCCCAAATCGCCTTGGGCGAATCCCAAATCGCTATGGGCGGGTGATTTCGCCATCATTCAACTCACCCTTCCATCTGTTCTTCTTGTCTTCTATTTTAACTTATCCTTCATTTTTTAGTAGGTGTTTTTGCCTGATGGGTTTGACTATCGCTTGCAGTGTTTTCGCCTAATGGATCCGACCATTGCTCTTTGCTTTGTTTAAGCGGTTTGTTTTTTCTTCTTCTCTTCTTCTGTGTTCTTCTTTCTTTCTTTAGCAATGGAAGAGTAGGTGGAATGAGTTGTGCATATAATTACTTATATTATATGTTTGTTGTTACTGTTGTTTTGTGTTGGTTGTTTGTTTGTGTCTTACTTCCTCTTCTCTCTCCTTTTTGCTATGATAAACTTCTCTGGCTCTAACTCTGGCGGCTCTCCTTCTGAGAGGTGACTGTCTTGGTCCGGTTGATTCAGTTTCTGGTCCGGTTAGATTCAGTGTCTTCTCAGTTGCATTTCTCTGAGCGGTGACTGTCCTGATTCGGTTGATTGAGTTCCCGGTCCGGTATGATTTAGTGCCTTCTCAGCCATGCATAAGGAAGGGTTCAATACGGTGTAGTATACCAGAAGAAACAAGACAAATATGCACACAGTGGAAACAATCACTAGGCTCATTTCATTACAATCAAGCAAGGATGATCAAATTGTGTCCGCATGATACACATATTTTGTTTACAGCTAAATATTTTCGAAGACACTCGTTGTTTAATATCATGTAACAACTATCTTGAAACTTTTTTAATTCAATGCAATTGCCTACGGGCTTAAAAAAAAAAAGTGTAGAAGAGATGGTCTCCAACTAGGGGTGTCAACGGGTACAGTATGGGTCAGGTGGAAACATTTTCATATCCATACTCATTACAAATTGTTCTCGTACTCTATCCTTACCCGCTACAAATTATCTTACCAGTATCCTACTCTTACCCATTATGGTTGTCGGATAACGAAACGATAGTGGGTAAATAACGGGTAATACTAATATAATAATTATTTTTATTATTTATTAAATTAAACATTAAAACATATACATTCATTTCACATATGTATAGTACTTTATTGAAAAAAAATTTGATCATGTTAAGCGTAAGTAAATCAATTAAAGTACTTTTTTCAATGCTTATTCATATATATAATTTTTGTTTATAATTACCCAATTAGATAACAGGTACGAAATAGACTTTATCTGTACCCTTATTCATTTAGATAACGAAAAAAAATCATTACCCGTAACCGTACCCGATTAGTTTACGAAAAGAAATTTACCCATACCTATCTTATCAGATACGGTACAGATCGGATAAATAGATAAAATGATGCGATTGACACCCTATCTTCAACTCTCCATCAATCTCACATCTCAGTAATGGGGCGCTCTTATTTGTGTTTCGGAGCCATCTACATACAGCGGTCCCATGGAGAATGTAATTACTAATTACCAATCTGCATTGTAGGAGAAATATGATAAATGTTTTGAGTGAGGTTAAAAATTCATGTCTCTGTATATGTTACAGGTGTCATGGAACGGAGTTAAATGTTTGAGTCCGCATCTTCTGCATTAACTTAACTTTTGAGTTAATGCATCTCAGCTGTCTGATCAGAATTCAAGCTAATCCGGTTTAAGATAAAGCTCACGGAAAATTTTTAATATTCGTGCCAATACAGATTACGATTCAGATTCATTCTGAATTAACTCAAAAGTTTAGTTAATGCAGAGGATACGAATTCTAAATGTTTTGAGTGAGGTCAATACTGTCGGTGTCATGCTCATGCACGCATATATAATAAATTCTTCATTATTTAAGTTATTTGTATATTTAATTATTTATTATATAATCACAAATTTACTCCGAAGGCGGGGCTAGGCCAGTGCCAGGGTTAGGGGTGTCAATGGTACCTTTTTAGCCGTTTACCTGACCCGTATCTAATGATTTGCTCTCGGGTATCTCAGGCCGGGCAGGGCAAAATCCGGGATGGGTAGCGGGCACAACGGGTGCGGGTACAACGGGTACTCGGATACAACGGGCACAGGTAGATGGTTTTTTTTTTAAAAGTCTGCCCTGCCCGTTTCAAACCCGTGCCCGTCTCGGGTTCCCGGGTAGACGGGTAGACGGGTTTTTTTTTTCTGTTTTCTGTTTTGTTTTCTGTTTTTTTTTTTTTTTTTTTTATAGTGTGGGACCCACCGGGTTTGTGATTTGAACCAATTACTATTTGGAGAGAGGGAAATTTTTTTGAAAAAAATGGGTTTTCGGGTAGCGGGTAAACGGGTGCGGGTACACCCGGAACGGGTTCGGGTACACGGGTATTCGGGTTCGGGTACGGCGGGTACGGGTACACCCGGATTTTTTCCAAAAATAGGGGACCTGCCCGTTTGAGACCCGTTTACCCGGGTATACCTGCGCTCGGGTACGGGTACCCCGGGCACCGGGCACGGGCGGACCGGGTTCAGGCAGCCCCCTCCGGATAGTGTCAAACCACTACCCGTATCATATTCGATAAGCCGGATATGGGTAAGATTTTTTTTTCGTTAGCTTATTAGATATGGATATAGATAAGAATTTTTTTTCGTTAACCAAATAGGTAAGAGTATGGGTAATGACTATTTTGTACCCGTTACCCTATAAGGTAATTATAAAATCTAAATATATATTCAATATTCAATTTCCAACCCACCGAAATATGTATTCGTGTTTTTCAATTTTTTCCTAAATTTAGTTGGAATTGATTGCAAATTTATTTTTATTTTTTATTAGAAATGTAATTACATATGAAATGAATAAGTTTTTTATATTTAATTTGTAAAATATAATAAAACTAATTATTATATTAGTAATATCCGTTATTCATCCACTACCGTTTCGTTACCCGATAATATTAACGGGTAACGGTAGGATAAGGTAAGGTCAATTTTTAATGAATATGGATAAAATATGAGTAAAACTAATTTTAATAAATATGAGTATGAATATGTCTCCACCCGATCCGTACCGTACCCATAGACACCCCTAGCCACGGTGCGCGTCGGCGCTTTCATTTTGCATCGTTTATACTCGTTACTGTAAAAAACAGCTATTTTGACTGGTTCGTTCGGATTAAATGTAGTCATGTAGATATCGCGCACAATAAAACTGTAGCGCATGACGTGTAGAGAAAGATAGAGAGAATCCACACGTATGTGCAAGACGGGTGTGAGATTGAGACACCAGATCCAAAGGTTTATTGCTCGTACAACAAATCATCCAGAAAAAAGTACTTCTTAACCATGTGGCGGGACCAACTGTAGTGACAATATACGCCGATAATTTGTGAATAATTTTCATTTTATTTTATTTTTTATATTTTTAAATCGAATTTTGAATAAAACGTAAAAAAAAAAGTATAATTCAATTTATTCGCGAATAAAATACGAATCACGAATTATTTGCGAGGAAAACGTGAAAAACGTGATTTTTTTTGTTTTTCTAAATTTTTGTTGGAGGGTTTTTTTTTGAGTTTTTTTTTTTTTTTTGCTTCTTTGTTGTACCGAATCATTTTTGAATTATATCTGAATCACAAACTTTTAACCCGCCGAATCCAAACTCAAAATATTCATTTGTCACTATGGGACCAACTAGCATGTTTCAAATCATGCGACACCGCACGTTCAACACTGAAATAAATAATGTTTTAAAGTTTAAACAATATCATAATATTTGATTAAATATTACTTCATCTTACTCATATTTTACCTTTTCTTTACAACTTAAGTTAAATTATTTACTTCATCGTACATTCGTACTCTTCATATTTTATATTTTTTTTACAACTCAAGTTATGAGTAAAATTAATTATTTTAAAGAAGTAAGATATTGAGAGATAAATATTTGTCTATAGCAGTGTGCCTTACCGACATTGTAAATATGAAATAAGTTAATCAGCATGAAGAGATGAAGTAATTTGTTTCAAATTAATTCAAATTTTACCACATCTCACTTCTTCTATTTTACTCATTCTTTAGCCGTTTAAGTGTGAAATAAGAAGTTTACTCCGGCACCTACTCTACAACCAAACGTAATTTATAAACATAGATCGCACAGTGCATTGTGGAGCGTTGCTTTGAAGTGCTTGATATCTGATATGGTAAACGCAACCTTTCAAGTTTTTCTTTAGCAATGTTAATAGAGAAAGATTTTTAAAAACCCAAAGAAATCAAGAATTTATATAGAAAATTTTATTTCATTAAGATTCACAAAAATTTCCAAAATATACAAGACTTGAAAAATTTAATAAAAAAAAGCTGATGAGAGCTAGCAAGATTGATGGCTAGAGCGATGCTTAATGATGAAACACCATAATTTAATGATGTAAATACTCACAAAATCAACATCACACATGCAACTAAAATATATTATTTTTTTTTTTCAAATATACAAATTCAAATCCTCTTGGACCCGACATTTTTATTAATATCCAAAGTTTAATACAAATTATTAATTATACCCAGAATCGGACCAATTATCGAAATATACCCAAGCCGGCCATTTTATGGCCGGCTATGTTCCCTCCCTAAGCTGGCCATTTTCTGACCGGCTATGTACCTTTTTTTTTTCCCCGCATTTCACCCTTTATATACCCCTTTTTCTCTCTCTCCTCTCACAATTCTCTCATCTTCAACCGAATTCTCTCTTCTTTAAGGTAAATTTTTTTTTATCTAATTTAATTTTTAATTTATTTATTTTAGAGTTTAGGATTTAGGTTTTAGGTGTTATAATTTAGATTATGTTGTTGTAATTTAGTGTAATTAGCTAAGTTAACCAATATTTAGTGTAATTAGCACAATTGACCAATATTTAGGGTATTTTGGCCTTTTTTACCATAATTATGCTGATTAAGCGTAATTTTACCGAAATTAGCACGTTTGACCAATTTTTAGGGTATTTTGGCCTTTTTTACCATAGTTATGCTGATTAAGCGTAATTTTACCGAAATTAGCACGTTTGACCAATTTTTAGGGTATTTTGGTCTTTTTTACCATAATTAGGCTGATTAAGCATAATTTAGTGTAATTAGCACAGATGACCAATATTTAGGGTATTTTGGCCTTTTTTACCATAATTATGCTGATCAAGCGTAATTTCACCGAATTTAGGTTATTTTAGATATCAGGATGCCTAGAACACGGCCTACCCAGCGTCCAGTAGTGGACGAGCCGATCAGTACTAGCAGCACGGAGCACATCAGTCCTCTCCTGTGGATTCCCCACAGCGAGCACCGAGTCTCACTGGCTTCTCGTGAGGTACGTTCATTTTCTTATATTTTCATTAAATTTTGTTGGATTTAAATTTTATTATATTGTCACCATGCGGATTACATTTTTCAACGCAGGACACGGATCTTCTAGATGTGAAGTTGAGGTACTACGAGGTGATGGAGCCGTACCTCGTCAACCTGGGTCTCTACCAGGTTGTGGACATCGTGCGGACAGAGAAGAGCATCATCAATGCATCTCTCATCGCTGGACTGGTGGAGCGATGGCGTCCCGAGACGCACACATTTCACATGCCATTCGGAGAGATGACAGTGACTCTCCAGGATGTGAGTGCTCTCTGGGGTTTGTCTATCGGTGGCACACCCGTCGGCGGCGTCTCTGACAGCACCAGATTCGCAGGTTATGTCGAGGAGTTGTTGGGAGCTGATCCTTCCTATATCATTGGAGAACATGGGAGGTCGAAGTTCCATTTGCGGATGATGAGGTTACGGCAGCACTTCATCGCGGGTCTCTCAGCAGATTCCACCGAGCTGGAGATTCAGAGGTAAATTTTTATTAATATCTACTAATTAATTTATAATACGATGATTATATTAGAATTTTTATATGTTTTGTATTGTAGATATACACGGGGCTACGTGATGGACCTTTTTGGTTCTGTCATGTTTCCTGATTCCAGCGGTGATCAGATGCCGATGATGTATCTCCTGTTGCTGATGGACATTGAGCGGCCGTCGTCGTACAACTGGGGTGGAGCTGTCCTGGCGTATCTGTACTACTACCTGTGTCGTAGTAGTGAGGTAAGTCACCAACTCTTATTTTAGTGTAAATTATTTAATCAATCAATCCATCAAAATACACTGACGTGTAATGTTCTTGAAAATGAAGCCGACGGCGAAGCAGATGTACGGGCCGGTACTCCTGCTTCAGCACTGGTCGTGGTCACGGCTACCGGTGGGCCGTCCTATCCCCAATGAGGCGTCGGATTGGGGAGAGCCAGATGTGTTTTCACTGCCCGGCATACGCCAAGAAGTGGTACGGTTTCCACCACTACCAGGATCGGACCCACGGTGCTACTGTTGGGATCAGGCCAGTCCGGTCAGAGCTTCAGAGTTTGCCTGAGTCTCTTGTTGAGTGGACGCCGTACGATCAGTTGTACGAGGAGTTCCTCTTGCCGGGCAGTGTGACTGACGAGCAGGAGCGGGAGATGTGGTTCTATCGAGGTCCACTCATACATTTCTGGACAGTGGAGCACCACTATCCAGATCGGGTGCTCCGCCAGTTTGGTCGAGCGGCGTTGATTCCCATAGACCCATCTTTGCCGAGTTACACGCACAGAGACCTGCACCTGTAAGTCGTAGTCTATTGTATTTATTAAATAAATCATATTACTTGATCAACTAATGTCTTCTTTACAGCGTTACCCACCGAAGGCGACTGGATAAGGACTAGAGCACTCATTACCATGCATACTACGAGACGGCCCAGGATCCTCAGTATACATACTTCTATCACGAGCCAGATGTGCTTCAGCAGACCCAGGGGGATCCCCAGTTGAGGTACGGTGTATGGTACACGCAGGTCTGCATGGCGAGTGTCTATCTGCAGGGTGATTACGGTTCCCCTCTCCGCGACAGGATCAAAACGGATGATGGTTACCATCCCAACAGTCGTGGATGGGCTCGCCAGATAAAGCACCTAAAACCACATAGTTTTGGTCTAACTTAGTAATACATCAAGGTTTGATCTGACATGCTAAATTTTTTTCAGCTTTTGGCCTCAATCAAGGAGTGCGGGCATGGGATCCGCATGCTGGGAAAGAAGAACTGGAGACGGCTTGGGTACCGCACCCTCAAGAAGAATGCGAATGTGGTTGAGGATGCCGGGCACGGTGGAAAGATCATCGGTATGCTGCGAGACGCCAGAGAGAACATCAACTGGCGTGAGATAGATCCGCAGGAGCCCGATCCGAGCCCGGTTCTGTTAGATGATATGCCATCTTCCCCCGATTCACATCCAGAGTGGGACTACCATCGTTGGGTATTGTCCGACATTGGGTGGACGGCATGGTACGACGAGCATGGACGTCCGGTGCAGCCTCATGTATGTCATACTTCAGTATCTGTCAGGTTTTAATAAATTTCTTCATTCAGATCAAATTTAATAATTTATGTGTATGATTGCAGGGTCCAGCAGAGATGCCACCACAGCCACCACCTGCGGAGACCGATACTTCTGAGTACGAGTCCCTCTCGTGCAGTCTCCATGAGTTCGAGGAGATCATGTCGGCACCGACATGGCCCCGATATGGCACAGAGATGCCGCATGATGGAGAGGCTAGTGGTAGCGGGTCTCATACTCAGCCTGCCTTTGGGACTGGGTTTGCCGCATCTATCTTCGCTACACCTCCGCTAGTACCGACAGTCTCCACGGACGATGCCAGATGGGATACTGCCGAGCAGATACTGAGGTCTGCCGATGCCCCAGATGAGCCCGAGAGAGACGGAGGCTGGCCGCGCTGGCGCCGGGCGAACGCCGGAGTACCGCCTCAGCGATATTCCCTCTCTCCGTTTTAGTTGTATTTTACTAGTTTTGTACTATTTATATTGATATACTATTTATGTTTGGTATATTGGATTATCCTATATTTCGGTTCTTGTGTATGTGTGCTTTTATGGTACTATTTTTATATTTTACAGATCAAAATAAATTATCATGATAATGCTAAACAGAAAATATAACAACATTAAAATAGTAGCACAACATAAAAAATAGTAGCACAATATAGCGTATTTCAATTAATATAGCGTATTGTAAAGTAATGTAATGTAATTTAGCGTAATTTAACATAATATAGTGTTATTCAATATAATTTCAATTAATATAGCAGATTTTAGTATAAATATGCTAATTATATATCAAAAGAAGTAATATAACAAATAATTTAAACAAAAAATTTTAAATTTTCAGTGTTAAATTTCAATACTTTGATCTTCATAGTGTCTCTCTCTAAAAAACGGGGAAAAAAAAAAAGGTACATAGCCGGCCAGAAAATGGCCGGCTTGGGTATATTTCGATAATTTGTCCGATTCTGGGTATAATTAATAATTTGTATTAAACTTTGGATATTAATAAAAATGTCGGCTCTTGGACCTACAGCTAATAAGATAGTTTGTAACTTGTGATTCGCTCGTTAATAACTCGCTCATTATCAACTTGAGTTGGCTAACTCGTTAACTTAATAAACTGAGCACAAGCAGACTCCAACTTGCTAATTACCACTCAAGTTATATGAAGAGGCCACATTCAAAGATGTATTGTTTTCTGTCCTGGTTAAATTTGTTTTCTATCATGTATTGTTTAGGCTTTAAAAATTCAAATTGCTTAAAATTCAAACATTAATTGGTCCTAACGAGTTATTTAATGAGGTACGAGTCAACTCGAGTTGGTAACGAGCTGAACTTTCAACTCAGTATTTTCTTCCCAACTCAAGTTAACTCGTTCATTAACTTAATGAACTGAGCACGAGCATACTCCAACTCGCTTGAACTCGGTTCATTTACAATCCTACCCGGACCCTCACATTTATTAAATAAATAAGGGAGAATTTTTTATATGCCACTACAAAACTTGGAAATTATGAATTTGCCACCCCAAAACATCAAATTATAAAATTGCCACTCCAAAGTTGTTAAATTATGCTAATTGCCACAATTATACAATACATTCAGATTTTTGATTAAATTTATTCTGAAAAATCAACAAATTTTAATATTGACCAAAATACCCCTGATGAAGATTATAGCTTATATTGAATCCAGTGGCTCCGTCAGTACAGCATCAGAGGCGACTCCCTCCTCCGCACCAGCATCAGAGGCGACTACAAACTCCGCACCAGGGGCGACTCCCTCCTCCGCAACAGGGGCGACTCCCTCCTCCGCACGGCACCTGGGGCGACTCTCTCCTCCGCCCGCCTCTCTTCTCCGCCGGCCTCTCTCTCTGATCATCACCTTCCTTCCAACTGACCCAAATCAAAGGAGTACCTTACATTGGTGAGCACAAAGTAATTAATCTCATTTCTTCTCTTTGAAAACTGAAAATTATATGTTCAGAAGCTCAATTTCGTTTCACTATATTGTATTCACTGATATGCTATATTGCAATTTCGTTTCAATTTCGTTTCACTATATTGCATTCACTGTTAAGCTCAATTTCGTTTCACAAAATAATTAATCTCATTTCGTTTCACTATATTGCATTCACTGTTATGCTAGTTTGTCGCAATTCGAATTTTTTTGTTTTTAGTTTGGTTTTTCTTAGCTGCAAAATTGAAGATAATAAGACAAAATCAATTTAATGGATACTTAAAAATTGTTGATTATGCTTCAACATATGCCAATAGAATACCAGTATACTGCCTTTGCGTCTTTTACTTCCTTGTCCAGGTTTCTTTCTGTCTTGTGTCTAAATCATACTAGTATTGATGTCTTCAACATATGCCAATATGCAGGTTTCTCCACCAGTATTGATGCTTTAGGAACGGGTTTGGAGGTGTGAATAAGATGGACAAGTCATGGATTCCCAGTGGGTAAGATTTATAGTTCAACTTGAATGGATGTTGCATGATTTATATTTCAATTTGAATGGATGTTGCATTAGTGCGTAATCTAACATTATTTCTAAATTCTGTATAGGTGTGATCCTGAAACTGCGTTTAGGATAGAGGCTAGGATTGAAGCATTCGTCAATAAGCAAATTGATGGTCGAAAGGATTATGTCAAGGGCAAGACATTAAAATGGGTGGTGGATTCGGATAGATTCTCTTTGTGTGATTTGAGAAGTGACTTATTTGACGATCTATGTTGGGGGAGTTGTCAAACACCAAAGATATGGATGTTTGACAAAAATAATGGTAGAGAAGTAGAGGTAGTGTCTGAGTCACAAATATCAGAGATGTTTAGGATGTTTCAAAATGAAAGAAAAATCTTACTTCTTGTAGTAGTTTGTGACTTGGATGGAAGCTCGAAGTGTAGTGGTACGAATTTCACTTATCCATGCACTCCATCCCAACCATCACCAATCATAGCACTTAGTAGTCAAAGTCACATAGGGAGCTCCCAGGGATGTAATATGTCAGGTCAACCTGATCAAGCTGATAACCTTGACGAATATGTGGGATTCAATGAGGAGGGCTTGTATAGTTCCGATGTCGAGGGTGATCTTGTTCATGAGTTTGCTAACAATGCTATCGAGGGGGTACACGTTGATCAAGAGGAGGAAAATGTGGACGAGGAGCCAACGGTAGAGGCTGATGAGGAAAATATGGACGAGGAGCCAACGGTAGAGGCTGATGAGGAAAATATGGACGAGGAGCCAACGGTAGATGATGTTTTGCAGTGTGAACCTATCATTGCATTTGACCCTGAAAATCCTAGAATAGAAGTTAATGCGTTATTTCCTGATGTCGTGGCCTTCAGGAAGGCATTAAGGCATTTTGCCATTAAAAATGAGTTTGAAGTCCATACACTGAAGTCGGACAAGAAAAGATTCATAGGAAAGTGCAAACATCCTGATTGTTCTTGGAGAATTCGTGCTTCTATACTCCAAGATAACAAAACCTTCATGGTATGCATTTTTATTTAGGTATATTTACGTGTAATGCAAATTTGTAATTTACTGTGTAATGATAAATTTGAATTTTTTATTACTGCAGGTGAAGTTATTACCATATGAACACACATGTCCAACCACTACCATGGTTGACGGGAAGATGGCTTCCAGGTCTTGGGTTTCTGATAGAGTGGGTGATTGGTTACGAAAGCATCCATCGGCTGGAGCAAAGGAAGTACAGAATAAGTTAGAGGATGAGTTCCGTGTCAAGGTGACTTATCAGAAAGCTTGGTCGGGAAGACTAGTTGCTCTTGATCAAATCCACGGGTCGTGGGAGGAGAGCTTCCAAATGCTATATCTTCTGATGCATGCAAGGGATTAGCAGCTGCTATTGCAAGCGTATTTTCCGATTCGGAGCATAGGGAATGCATGAGGCATCTGATGGAGAACTTCAGAAAAAGGTACCATGGTGATGTCTTTACTACTCATATGTGGCCTGCAGCGAAGGCGTACACCATAGAAAAGTGCCAGCACCATTTGAGTGAGATTAAGAAAGTATCATCCGAGGCTATTGAATATCTCGAGAAGAATCACAAGCAACTATGGTGTAGAAGTAAATTCTCAGAGTTGTCAAAGTGTGAGTATGTCAATAATAACATATCAGAGAGCTTCAATAGTTGGATAAAAGACTTGAAGGATTTGCATATCGTTGATCTCGTTGATCAGATTAGGCAACGAATAATGGTGACATTTGACAAAAGGAGGAGTGTTGGTGCCAAGCTTCAAGGTGTGATTCTTCCAAGTGTGATCAAGCAATTGAATGCAAAAAGCAGGAATGTCGGGAAGGTGAGCATTAGTAGAGGTGGTGATGGGTGTGCAGAAGTGAGTGGAAGGGACTCAGATGGCACCGCTTGGAGGCATGCAGTGGAGTTGGATAGAAAAGAGTGCACTTGTAGAGAGTGGCAGATCAGTGGAGCACCATGCATTCATGCTCTTGCATTTATTTGCTCACTTAGAGGATCCCGTCTTGAGGATTATGTACACGACTATTATTCACTTCCCAGATTCAGAGTTGCATATGCCGGTGTGATCAGACCCATGACCGACAAATCACAATGGATCAAGCATGATCCGGGGTTCACGGTTTATCCACCCAAGACGAAGAGACCACCCGGGAGGCCTAGAAAAGAAAGGATTCCTAGTTGTCTTGAGAAGAAGTTCAAAAAACAACACCAATGTAAGAGATGCAAGCAATATGGCCACCAAGAAAGAACATGCAAAGCTCCACTTCCCGGTGATACAGAAGACGCCTGCAATTCTGGACCAAGCACCAACAAGAGGTACTGTTGCATTGTTTTTGGTTTTCTGAGTTTATTATGTCAATCTATTTTTCAAATAAATAACAAGCTTGATGTTTTCTTATGTGTAGGAAGAGAACAAGGAAGGCTCGGAAGGACATACAGGGTTGAGAGTGCACCAACAAGACTTGATGATTATTATTGTTTTTTTTTCGGTTTCTTTGTTGTTTTCTATAAACTGTTTCATAGATGTGAACTTGAACTTGTATGATATGTTTGCTCTAAAATCGCAAGAGCTCCTATTGCGGCCCGCAATAAGTCATCTTTATTTTCATCTTTACAATAAAATAGCATTTGTTAATCATTCATTTCTAACAGAACAGTAGGAACACAAAAGGTTTAAAATAGCATTTGTTAATCATCGTCATCTTTACAAAGTAAATTCAACAAGCTAGCTCAAAATAAAACATAACATACAAGTCTAACATGTCATTACAATTCTAACATCCAAACATCAACACTACTTGCATATCATTACAATTAAAACACCGATCATCACGAAGACAATGATAGCAACGAGAAATTTGATTTGCTCCATTAATTTAACAAGGCGAGAGTGGTGTTCCTTCCATTCTCCCATCTCAACATCGTATCGAGCTTCATTTCTACAAACGTCTGATACCACATGCTCGACATCACTCCGTTGTTTCACAATTCCTAATTCGCGAAGAAATTCCTCGTAATCCTCCTCCCACATGAAGAAATTGCAACTATAAGTCCACTGCAATTACAAAAAAAAAAAAATTCCATTTAGTAAATAAAAGTTTCTGAATGTTAGAACCTTATCTACTTTGCACAGAACTATCCAGTAATGATACCTAGTCATTTCCTCAAACACCTCAAGTGCAAACTTGTACAAACAGCCGCGCCAATAAATCCTGAGTGCAAACTTTGCACAGAACTTTGTCTTCACCTAAATCCAATTTCTTATAGACCTACATTATAGCGACTTTGTCTTTCTATTGCAGCGAAATCACCAAACAGGATTTCTTATAGACCTAAATCCAATTTCTTATAGACCTACTCATGATTTATTGGTGCTACATTATAGCGACTTTGTCTTCACCTAAATCCTGAGTGGGTGATTGGTTACCTGAGTTCTTCTATAATGTTTCTGACATACCCAATTTCTTATCCAATTTTCCAATTTCTTATCCAATTTCAAATCCAAATTACAACCCAAATGATGAAAAATTTGACTCCAAATTAACATACCGTTGTGTTTTTTTGGCACTTGTAAAACACTTTGTTTCGATTCAACGGAGTTTGGCTGACGAGCTTGATCACTTTGTGGCCACAGTTGGGGCACGGCACCATCGGCGACGGAGAGGAGCGACTTGGCTGGGCCGAAGCTGTTGAGATCTCTGAGGAGGACGTGTGATTCTCCACCAGTGGCCGATGGCGATGCATGGTGGAAGGCAGAAGGTTCGGCTGGTGATGGGTGCTGGTGGCGGAGGAAGGGAGAGGGGAACCTTTCGTTAGTGGGAAAATGAAGTTGGGAGAAGGCAGAGTTATCAGACGGCCTCCCTTCTATTCTATTTTGTATCTCTAACAGAAGAGTTCAACAGTGAAGGGTAATTTGGTCAATACGAAAATACATTTTCTTATACAAATTTTTCAGAATAAATTTAATCAAAAATCTGAATGTATTGTATAATTGTGGCAATTAGCATAATTTAACAACTTTGGAGTGGCAATTTTATAATTTGATGTTTTGGGGTGGCAAATTCATAATTTCCAAGTTTTGTAGTGGCATATAAAAAATTCTCCCAATAAATAATATACTACCAATTTTTTGGTTTGAAGTACCCAAAGTTTGTAAAATAAGAAGATACATCCAAGTTTTTAACAAATGTCAGATAACACACAAAAATATTTGAATTGTAAAAGTCATCTTATTAAAATATAATATAATTAAAAAGTCAAACAACACAATAATATTTTTTTTCTCGTGCCACATGATCTATATTAAAATGAAAACGACATTTATTTTTAAAAAATAACAGATTTGAAGATTAAATTCACGAATTATCCGGTGAGCTCGAGCTTATAATATATATATATATAGAGAGAGAATGGCTAATATACAAACGTTTGTTTCTGGACTCAGGAAACAAACGGTTCGGTTCTCCGATTTTCAAAGTCCAAACAGTCGATCCAAACCGTTAGATATTCAATCTATATTAAAATGTGCTTGGAGACTAAATTTTACATTTTTTTTTGAATTTTTTTACTATTTATTAAGCTGGTTTGAAAACTGCTGTTTTTATTAAATTTCTGCAATATTGAAAAACAGCGGTTTTCAAACCAGCTTAATAAATAGTAAAAAATTCTAAAAATATAAAATTTAGTCTCCAAGCACATTTTAATATAGATTGAATATCTAACGGTTTGGATCGACTGTTTGAACTTTGAAAATCGGAGAACCGAACCGTTTGTTCTTGAGTCCAGGAACAAACGTTTGTATATTAGCCATTCTATATATATATAATGTTGAAATTCAATTGAAAGTATTCCATGGACACTCGTTAAATTACATCAAATCAAAGAAAATTTCGGCTGTGGCGCCCACGCATCAAAGATTTAATATATTTTTGTTATTTCAATTCCAATATAATTTATTATATTGGCAAGGGTTAATTAATTGTCTTGAAAGGCCTAGAAGAGCCCAGCAATTATGCCTGACATGCATGTCCCATCCAGGTCCAGCGTTTCCTACTTGTTCGGATCGGGCATGATCTGAATTTCTCCCCTTCAAAAAGAAATGGAGCGTATGCTGATCCATCAGAATATCATAGTTGTTATTGTTGAAAGGATGCAGCATTTTCCAGTCATTCCTAACTGGAGAGAATGAAAATGGGAGATCTTATGTTTGTCCTGTCCTTCCAATCAATAAAGACAGCACCGAATATCTGGCCTTTCGAGTTGCGGATGGCCGAGCAACAAAATACGGCCTTTACTCTCACGAGCATTTTTCAACAAAGCTGTGTGTCCACATAGTATACGAGTTCAAAATCAAATACTTTTATTTTTTTAATTATATTACGTCTTATTTTTTAAACGTTAATAAATTAAATTTTAAAATAAAATTATTAAATTTGTCTACATCATTTTCTCTATACACATATAAAAAATTATAATATTTCAACATTGTTTTGATCGGTATAAAAAATTTACAAAAATACATTGATATAAATTATTTGAATATGAAGCCTAACTTTTCATTATTTTTATTATTTTTAATCACTTTTTAAGAAATATAAAATAAGCTATTAATTTTGTTCCATTTAAGCATAAAGAAACTTATAACTTTATTAATTATAGAATCACCAATTTTTTTTAAAATAACATAACTTTCTAAATTTAACAAAATATACAATCTATAAAATAATTAAATAAAATATTTTTGAAATTATACTACAAATAAATAAATTTTTTGTTCATTAACCCAATATATTTTTAACAACTAAATGCAATATGCATTTCTAACATATAGAAGTAATTTGTACATACTCATTTTATTGTATAATTTCTTTCAATCAAAATGAAAAAAATACGAAGAATAGTTTTAGTATTAATATTACAAATTTTGTAAGATAAAATAATTTGTAATATCAAATCATGTCTTAAGCCATTAAATTCTAAACAACTTAAGTCAAGATATAATTTTAGGCATCAATCAAACATGAATAATTTATGTCGGCTTAAGTTGAAATAACCAAATTAGACCTCATTAACTTTAGTTCACAACCAAACACTACGAGAAGGCTTAATCTTTTCTTGCCAAACAGCACCAACACGTACAAGTAAACTGAAAAAATTACTGATTCGACCTGACTCACTACATGGCTAGGGAAACTATTCCAAGATAATGAACTTCATTTCATTTCTTTTTGCAAATTGAAAGAACCATCAACCTTGCCCCAGCAGAAAGCAGATATCAGAAAATTCAAATCTTTTTAAGTCATCACAGCATGATTTACTTTTCCAGGAATCTCATTTTTCCATTGGAAAGTTCACTTCACAGAGGGTATTCCAACAAAAGCTTAACTCCCTACAAATTCAAATAAAATAATTTTCTTTTCTTTTGTTTTTGTTTCCCAAATTTACACTCACCACAATCCCTTTGGTGGGAAGAAACACAGTGCACTCAGATGTAGCAGATATTAACTCTACACTAGATAAATACACAACTATTTACGACTAGCGTGTATACTGACGTGCATCCCTCCTTGAAGTGATGACAAGAGCAGTGTATGTTTTGACGGGCAAAAAACCCCCAAAGTTGGAAGTAAATTGATTAGACCAGCTTTAAGTATCCCGGTAAACAGGCTGTGCAGTCCACTTGAGCAGTAAATTTAACTTCCCTGATTTGGCACCTTCCAATGGAAAGGTGTCCCGGAACTCCCCTTCCATTATAACCCTTGTCAATGTCATTATGCATCTCCCAATATAATCCTGCCATGGCAAAAGATAAGCATTCATCGTTCTAGTTTTATGATTTAAATTCAAAGGAGGATATCAGTAGCAAATGTGAGATTGACCTTTCCAAATGTGTCGTGATCATAGACCTCAAAAATAAGCAAATCATGGAGACCATCTTCAACCACCAAGTCAAATGTTTGATTCCATATAGGCTCCAGTGTGTCATTTACTACCTACATGTCAGAAGTGCCATAACATTTAGAAAACACACATGCTGGAACTTTTGACAAGCAAAATACCAGAATACCCTAAATACGACATATGCCCCTCCATTCCTCATTTTGTTTGAAAAGTGCCCAAAAGAACCCTACTTTATTCTGTTTCAATATATTAATAAGCAAGAAATGCAATTAGTTTGGGCACATCTTAGAAAATAGAGGGAAAGTATTGCTGATTAACATGTCCGTAAATTGACTATAAACCATAAATAGACAACGACTGCATGACTTTGGAAGGAGGACCAGTAATATGCAACCATTGCATCGAATGAGTACAAAACTTACCCTTGTTTTCAACTTGGTCCCTTGTTTCTTCAAATAAATAACAACATAGGGGTCGGCTCTTCCCATAACATCCATGGGAGGCAAATCTTCAGCAGATATAACTGTAACTGATAACACACCTCTCATAATCACATTTTTTCTCTTCTCAATTGCTGAAGCACCAGTGTCATCTGTATCAGTCTTGAGTGCTTTCTCCAAAGCAGTCAATGCAAATTTGTGAGCAAAGGGATTGACAATCCCAGGCACGTTATATGGGAAGTACAGAAGCTCAAGGTGCACCTATTGACATAAAACAACTCTAATTACCCTTCTATTACCGCATTACCTTTGTCCCAGGAACTACAACATAGACTCTGGTTTTGCACCAAGAATTACAATTTTTAGCAGCAAGTAAAATTCCAGCTGGTACAAACCAATAACAGTAACCACTTAAAAGATTAGTGCAGTATGTTCATACTTGCGCCTCAACTAAGCTCAGATGAAGCAATCAAACAAAGAAGAAAAAGGAAAATAATCTAATTGCAACTATAGCACCAACAGAAGTTTCGGCTTGTATTGGTACAACGATAATGAAATCAGGTATTGTCATTCATGGTTCTATACCAGGTGGATCTCAACTTCTCTTATACATAATTCCACTGTAATAAATAAATGCTCAGTATATAGTACCCAACTTAAGAGTACCAGAACAGTACCATTTTGTTGTCCCTTAGTCTAAAATGTATAACCACAAGCCAACTGTTGATATCCCAGATAAATTTGCAGAAAATTACAAGAAACCTTATCTGACCTGACCACGTGGCTTGACATCCCTCTGTACGTCCAAATCTTTCAAAAGATCCAACCATACAATCTTCACCTTCCCAGGTTCGAGTTGGCTCAAACTTACTCGTGCACAACCAATCAACTCTGACGACTGGATCCCCTCGTCATCAAATACCTTCACTGTCACAAATTGTGTGGACGGATCCTCAACAATGAATTCATAGCTTTCGTTCCATATTGGATTCAAATCATTGTTCTACAAAAGCAAACAAGAACCAAAAACAATTGTTTGAATTTAAATCAATTACTGTTCACCCAGATTCTGATACTGAGAAGATTATTTTCTAGCATGTGCATTTTTTTATATGTTTTTCTGGTGCTTAACTTGTTTGGCTCTTAATTGGACTTAAAACATCAGGTTTGACCAAGGAGACAGAAGAAAAAGTCATATTGGTACAATGACAAACATGATGCCATAACGGTCAGGTTTCTGGCTAGCATGTTTGTTGCAGGCTGGTTAACATGAAAAACCCGATTACAGAAACCATGGTGGATTAAAAATCCATCATATTTTTCAAGCTCCTGCTTATCTGCACCATACAATTTAACTAGAGCGTGCTTATTTATATACAAGACCAGGATGAAACACTTGGAGGGGAGTATTATGTTGGTAATCCTGACTTGTTAAAATTACTGAAAGTTGGTTAACTACTCTATTACTTACAATAGTCTTGCTTTTCCTGGTAGTATTCCGCAAAGGTCGTATGTAAACAAGAGCAAATGGATCAGATTTTCCAACCAAATCCTTGTTCTTCAAATCTCGGGCTTGAACTAGTTTCACATCGAGTATCCCAACTGGCTTCATCTCCAAGTCACTATATTGCCGAAAACACTGTCAAATTTCATTTGCCCCACAAATAAGAAAAACCACCAATATCTGATCCCCATATTTTATCAAATCACCCAAACTGACCTCCTTTATGAGACAGATAAAAAGGGAAAAACAACAGTTGAGTATATTTCGTAAACCAAGTATTAGAAAAGATTAAACCAACCAAGTATTAGAAAAGATTAAACCACCTGTAGTCTCCTGGAAGAATTGGGATCACTTTGCGGTAGGGCCATGTCAACGTGTCCTCTATTGTATCACGTATTGTGCCCTAAGGAAGAGAAGGTACAAAATGGGACACTTTGGTGATTCAATACGTGACCAAAAAAAAAAACAAATCAACTTCTCGCAGTAAATAATACTAGCACTAACCTCAATTGCATCAGAAAGACCAGGAATAGCTGATATTTCACCACCAACTACCTTGAGAGTGAAGTCGAGATTTCTCTACAATAAAACAAAATGTAAGACTATTGGATAAAACTGTTCATACTACAGGGGTTGGCTAGCGATGACGCGAGGGGGGCACGGAGGGGGCCTGCGTGAGATATGTACCTTTTCTCTCAAGGAGTAACATACTGCTCCAAAACAAGGGAACTCTGACACGAGAGGTTTAAAGATGATGCGGAATACCCCTGAAAAGCCGATATTTTTCACCTAATAGTGTGGAATAAATGAAATAAATGCTTAAAGAAGCTATCACTAGGAAAAATAAAGCACTATTAGCAAGTTACCCTTTCAAAGATCAAATGACGTGAAAATAGAAATAAGGATATTCTTCTAACAGCCAAAGAGAAATGATTTATATTGAACATTTGAGATGTACTGTTAAAGGCTCAAGCTTGCAATAAAAAAGCAAATTAGCCAAGAAAAAGGATACAAAAATTAAAAAGAATCAAGTAGTATATGACCTGAATAGGAAGAGACACACCAAATGTCGTTTTAATATCGAGAACAACATTAGGATTACCATCCCATTCCATCTCCAACTCCATGGTAATTCCAGAACTACCATCTTCTAATACTTCTATACCTGAACAACAATTTTAATCAGAAACATGAAAGAGAAAAACAGCAAGTTTATATTTCAAACAAGAAAGATCAAAATGAAATATTAACTCAGAGGGACGACACTGTGTAACAAGATATACCTGTAAATTGTGGGGCCACCGTGCCAAGTGTCAGCTTTGAAAATCTTATTGAATCTAGGACCAAGGACTTGTACTGTTCGAAAACAGGATCCAAAGATGTTTTTATCAGCTCCGATGCAGCCTGAAAATATCCATTTTAACCCACTAAATCATAAAAGATAAATATTAAGAAAGAAAAGAAAATTGAAGCATGTAAAAGATGACAAATTTGGGAGAATTAAGCACCTGATCAATGAAAGGCCATAGTTTCGCAAGCTCACAATTGAGCCACTTCAGCTGTAAAGGAAGAAAATGCATCCAGATCAGCAAGAAATTTTGATATTGCACCGACTGGGCCCATGTAAAGGAAGTTACCTTTTGACGCCTAGTAAAAACAACCCATGAAGGGTAAAATTCAGGCGGAAGAAGTTTTCTTAGACCTTCAACTGTCAGTTTCGAATACTGAGTAACTGCGATAGCCTGCATAATATTTTACCCCATAAAAATAAAAAAAAATTTAGTTAGTGTATTTCACCATTATGATGAGAGACATAGCAGAGAAGTTCAAGTTCAACATGGATAAATTTGACTTCTTTTTAGGCAACACCTGACCCACTATGCAAATGATTAGGAAATTCATCAATTATACTAACATTTTTTATGCACTTTGGGTGATCAGTTAGCAAAATTTCACATTAGTACAGAATCTTTTTGGTCAGATATCTATGTATTTTGTTAATTTGAGCATGGGGTAACTACAGCTTCAACGTGCAATTAAGGCACCAAACTGAAGACGGAGCTGCCTAATATACATTTTTTTAAGGTACACGTGTAGAAAAAATATATCCACTGTACAATACTAAGCCTGGTATCATAATTATAGAAGTTAAAAAATATTAAATAGATTGAGAACAAGTCAAATCACAACATACAGACATCAATCCACGAAACTAGAAATGAATTCTTTACAATAAGAAATGATTTTTTTACCAATTCTCTCCGCTGCTCTGCGCGGGAATGCTCGAACCGCGCAAACGCCATCACGAGAAAAATTCCGAAGGCAATTCCCAAAATCATCCCCGTTAGGAACGCCATATTTGTTCAAACAAACGAAATCCAAAATAGATATAGAATTTGCTAGCTCAAATAGCTTTTGGTTAGAGTTTGTTGCTATTCTTTGATGATATTTTGATCTACAGTCAAAACATAAAGGAAACGAAGAAGACTAGCAAGGAATGTGATTTTGCATGCTTGTGTAGAATGGAGAAAACCATTGAGGGGAGGTAAGCTATGTCTCTTCTTCTTTAATTTAAGATATCTTTAGTTTTATTCGCTTTTCCAGATGGGAAGTGTAATGCGCCCCACTGAATTCGGGGTTCTTTTCTTTCGGCGGGGGACGAGACAACGGAAGCGTATCCTCTGCGGAGTCGTTCTCTGCGGAGCTGTGCGGAGCTTTTAATCTGGTTCGTTCGTTTTGACTTGGCACGAATCTCAAAGCCCAATAATACTGCCCCTCCGTCAGCCCGAATCTCGAAGCGGCTAAGAGTTAATCTGGTCCGTTCGTTTTGCTCCGTAGAGGATACGTATCCAGGAGACAACTCGGTGGAGAAGGAAAAAGATCTTACGCCCCACTGAATTCAAATCACCTAAGCTACCTCAAATATTGAGTTTGGATCTGGACCGTCCGATCTGATTTGGCAGGAATATTCTACCACGAGTCGGATTGGTGTGGATTCTGATCGGACGGTCCGAATTCACACTCAAAATTTGAGTTACTTCAGGGTCCGGACTCTGCTCCACTCCCATAAATCGGATGCCACGTGCCACGTGGGTTATTTATATAAACTGATTATTTAGTTCCGTAGATTAACCTGATAAGAATGAATCCAAAAAAAAAAATGATAAGAGCTCCAAATCCGGTTAAAATTAAAAATGCGAATGTCTGCTAATGAAGGCACCTCGACAAGAACAATAACTCTACTACTCCAAGTACAAATTCTGCTGCTGTTTTGCACATCATGACATCATGTACATATAATAAAAGAGCACTCGTGCCTTTAACGTTCACAGAAACGCTCAAACGCAAGTTAAGTACTTGTGGCCTTCAATATTTTTTTTTGAAATACAACTTCTCGTCCCTTTAACTTTTACATAAATAGTACAACTGAAACAAAATTTAACATTAGGCCCTTCAGAAAGGAACGGGAGTAGGTCCGATGGGCATCGGACCTACCTCAGTTCGACGGGTTTAATCACCATCGATTTTTTTTAGATTCGTGCGAAATGCTTTAAAACCCGTACATTTATGTTTCAATTTTCGTGCGCACAAATCATTACGTTATCCTACGGTAGATCTGTCCATCGGAACCAAACTAGGTCCGATGGGCATCGGACCTACACCCATCCCCTTCAGAAAATATTTTTTTAGAACAAAATATTTAAGGACACAGGTTCCATCCAGCATCCTATAGGACGTAATTTAAGGACAAAATATTTAAAGACATAGTATAACTGAAACGCAATTTAAGGGCGTAAAATTAAGTTCGGGTAAGAAATTAGACAGCAATACTTTTTTAAGGTATACTTAAAAGAAAAGAAAAGAAAATATTTTGTAAGGACACAGGTTGCATCCTTTAATAAGCATGCACAGCCACACAAGTCTATTCATATATAGAGGTAAGACGGACCCACGTCTATATTATGAAAACAAAGTTTACCTACGCATTGGATGGCACAACTACTTGTTAGCATAATGCCCACACAAAGAATTATGATAAACGAATGTGCTATAAGTACATTTGTCGCCTTCGAATTAAGCTGGCTTCATCTCGCATTATTCAATTCAATCTAATGAAAGTTTTTAATAATATTCAAGTGAGGTTATAGTATTTTGCAATGCTTAGATAGGTCCGTGTTATAAATTTTGATTCTTATTTTAAAATTTATATAATTGATCTGAATCGCTCAACGTCATTTTCATATGAAAATATATTTAGAGATCAAACTTTATATTTTTAGAACATTTTTACTATTTTTTATGTAACTAGATAATCACCTGATCTAAAGGTGTTCTGGACCATCTAAAATTAGTGATTTTTTTATCTATTTAAGTAAAAGTTTATAAATAATGTAAATTTTCGTTTCCAAATAAATTTTTCGTATGGATATCATGTCAAACAGTTTGATTCAACATATTGAACTTTAAAAAATGAGAATATAAATTCATAGTACGGACCTACTAAAGTTTTGCATCTCACTCATAATATTCTTTGCAGAAAACAATAAACTAAATTAATTTTTCAAGAAGAAAACATACAGACAGAGACTTTCAAATTTGTCTTTAAATATTTTTATGCATTTCAAATTTGATCAAGTACTCCCTTATATTTTGCAAATATATTCTTATTCCGTCGAATCTTTCTAGTGACTTGGGTTAGAAATAAAATTATACAGTTTGCAAATATGATCTCTCATTTCCTCTCGTAAAAATTACAGTACAGAATTTTATCACTAGACTAAATGGTTTCTAACTTATTTCGTATTTAGATGGCTTGACTTCCAACCTTTATTTCAAAAAAAAATAAAAATTCATGACCATTACACTCTATTTTATTTGATTCTAATTATGAAACGTTTATTCAAACTTTTTTCAACCCAATAGTATTATTCCATGGGCACCGAGCGTTTTTATTATAAAAAATATATATGTAATTTTCTTTGTAGGTAAGAAATATGTACATAATAGCAGGCCAGGCCCTCCCGCACGCTTAACTCTTTTATTCTAGTCTTCGTCATCTAATAACAGTGGGCAATAGATAGTTAAAACTTAAAAAGCTAATAAAGATTCCTGAATAGATGGCTACTTATCTTGGGATGGAATCCTCTTATTGTTAGAATTGTAAATTCAAATGATATTAGGATCATTCTACAAAAATGCAACAGGGCCTATCGACCCCACTGTGCTATACGTGGCTGAGCCGCTGATCTGCGACTGCGAGCAGTATTTTGATCATGGACATACAATTAAGAAGAAACCAATTCTCGCGTGACAAATACTGTCATCATATAACAATAGAGATGAGAGTATTCAAATGAATAATCAACTTGATACGTCCTATCTCGGAGTAAATATACTGTATGTGAGATTTGGGTTGACGACACGTCCTGTCTCAAGGAGCCAGACCGTGCGTGAGAGATTTGAGTTATCGGTTTAGGAAAGGATTGAAGAATTCGGACTTTTCCCTATAATAATACCTTACTTAGGAAAAAATTTGTCCCCTTGCTTAGTGATATCTCAAGACCGATAACTCGGAGATGCGGAGACACGTCCTGTCTACATTACCTGACAAGTTGTCGCATAGCAGTCATGTAGATGCGGTATTTAGGGGTGTAAACGGATCGGATATTATCCGCATTCATCCGGATCCGAATCCGAAAAATTCCGAATTCAGATATTCAAATACGGATATTTTCGGATACGGATCCGGATTCGGATAATTTTTTAGCGGATACGGTTCTGGATATTGAATCGGATACGGATCCGGATACGGATAATTATCCGTATCCGACAACTTATTTAATTCGGATACCCGAATTTCACTCCGACTTCCCTTTGTCATGGTCCCTACCGAGAAGAGATATTCTGTATCCGATCGATGCTCACCAAATATAGCATGTGGCATCAAATCAAATCAATCCCCACATGATATATATTTGTGACTCGTTATACATTTTGGCATTTATTAATCATTTACAAGAATCCATAACTGGCCCCATGTGCTTTGAAGTTGGAATCCATTCCTGTCGTTAGTTCCCGATCACCTTTTTTTTCATTATTTTTTAGTACTTGTATTCATTAATTCAAAGTTAATGAAACCTTTTTTTCTGAATTAATTGAATTTTGAATGCAGTGTGGCAGTGTGGGATTTTTTTTAAAAAAACATAACTAAAAAAGTTATTTTTACCAAACTAACGAACTTCCTATGAAAAATATTAGATCTAATTTATAAATGAAATAAGTTATATTTAGATGTTATTCTTTATTAAAATGTATATTAGTAATTTATTTTTAATTATCCGAATTATATTCAAATCCGTATCTGTTTCCGTCTGATATCCGATCCGTATCCGTATCCGTTTAATATCCGATCCGTATCCGTATCCGAGACTATCCATATTCGTATCCGTATCCGAAAAATTATAACGGATACGGATACGGTAAGGCCACTATCCGATCCGTATCTGACCGTTTACACCCCTAGTGGTATTGTCCGCATAAACATGAGGATCATCCCAAGCTCGCATGGGGCTCGCTCTAGGAGGTTAACTGAGTGGATTTTACTAGACCGCCGCTGGATCTCCCGAACCCGATCGGACAGATGGGCTCAAGAAGCTCTTGGTGTCGGACCCAATGCTCAATCTGTGAGAAGCTTATGGAGGCTTTGGCACATGGCCCTATCACAACTTATACTTCATTTACAGATTTACTGTTGGTTCAAGAGGTTACAAAATTAATGCAGTGCATTATATCCAATTAATTTGAATATTTGATACATTAAACGTTTTCTCGCCATATGGCACCGGTTTGTTGCTGCTAAGAACTCAAAACTTGAGTACCAAATGACAAATTCGTACTTATCAATATGTAATCTAGATTACTTCCTTCGCATGCCTAAATTCTTTATGAATTTTACTCGATCTGTCTTACAGGTATCTTCATGACAAGTCAATGAAGGTAAAAATGCCACAATTCATTCAAAGAAATAATATAATATATCTAACAGTCAGTAGCTTGGGCTTCCCATTTCACTTGCAAATTTTGCACGCCAGCAAATTTCCATCGGCAAGTCGACCAGTTTAACTTTCTCATTTCATGTACGAATCTTATTCCCCAGAAAAGATAAGTAAACAATGACAATACTTGATTTCTTGTTCCTCGAGAGTTCTATATACTAATCAATTAAAGACACCAAAACTGAAGGATTAATTACACAAGTGATCATGCATAAAGGCTACAAACTCCAAAATTAACTAATAAGAAAGCATGCTAGGTTATCTTAAATTACCAAACTTTTCGAGAGAGCAAGAGAGAGAGAGAGAGAAGTAATCGTCTCTCCTGCCTTAGACCAAACCCCACCAGCTCCTGTTTGTTACAAGGGTTTAACGTAATGAGAGCTCTAATTTTATCAATTCGCCCATGTAAAACCCACTTCTCTTCAATCGACTCCGGTTCATCAATGGTGTTGATTGAACCCGTCTAATTGTGGATTACAAATTAGCCTTTCACTATTGACTCCACAGGCAAGCTAAATAATGCTTGCGGACAGAAATACTTTAATTGAACAAAATCTACAAAATTGAGGTGGCTGACAGAAATACTTTAATTGAAAAAAATCTACAAAATTGAGGCGGCGAATTAAACAAATGAGCATGCTACCAACAAAAAATTTCCCACCGTTATTCCACGTTGTCAGATGGTTTTGTCCTAAACAATGCACGAATCAAGGTCACAGCCGCTATAAATGCAATCTCTGTATGATCTGAAGTACTGGTTCTAACAGAAACCTGCCCTAACATTCTGTTGTTCAAATTGACACCAAAAGACATTTTTGACCCCCGGCCAACTCTGAAATCAGCCTGTAAACTACCACCCAGAACCGACTCATCCTCAAATGAAAGAACTGTAGCCCCAAAAGAAATTTTTTCATCTCTCACAGGATAATCTCGGCCCTTAATCATTGCCTCAATGGTTCCTCCATGCGCCACCTGTCCATTACCCCACAATCTACCACTGTTCAACACTAACTGAAACCTCTTCCCTAGATTAACAAAATCTTCCAGTTTAGCCCCAGTAAAATACATATTTCCAAGCTTGGTAACGGAAAAGCCACCACCAGCTTTGTTCCAAGAAAACGTCTTGAAAACAGCATCTCCATGAACTCTGTAAACTAAGTCACGCTGACCAGTTGTTTGAATTTCAATACCAGTCAAGATGGTATGGGCACCTTCTGGATTGGTATACTGACCAGTGCACTCAGATTGTATTGTGAAATCACTCTTATCCTTGCTAAATTGAGCTAGGAAAGACGCATTTACATTATTCCCCATCTCCTGAGAGGCTTCCAAGTTCACCCCATCAAAACCTAAATCATGGTCCCATCCCTGCGGGTCCAATACCGGCCTAAAAAACAACCAATCACTTGTACCAAGTAGACAACGATACCGATAATCAGGATGCCTCGGATCAAAACTCAGAGGTATGGGCATGTCAGACACTTGCATTACATCAGATGGAGGATTTTCTGTCTCTTCACTGGCATCTTGAACCCTAGACTCTTTTCTTCTCTTAAGATCTTCTCTCAGCTGTTTCTTTAGATACAAGGTCTCTCTATAGTCCAACTCATCCAGGTAAGCCTCTTTCTGTTCGTTTGATAATTTTTCAAATTGTTTTTTCGTCAAAATACGAATGGGGGGTAATTCATCATAATCATCATCTTCTTCTAAAATTGAACTGATTTCACCATTAATTTCAGAGGAATTAACCACTGACTGTGGTTTCAGGAGAGTGGAGAGGAGATGGGGCAAAGATGGGACTCGAGGATTAGCTGGTGTCAACAAATTAAAATTACTCTTGAGTTTCAAAATTCGATTGGCATCTCCTAATACCTTTGTGCCAGCACTTAGCAAAAGAAACTGAGTCAAGTTGCCGCATTTGATGTTTGCACCACACATGGAATCGTTTTCCATTGTAATAACTGGGTTCTCTATTTGTGTGCTTGATAACGCTTTGTGGATTTGCTGCTGTACCAGGCTGGTACGGTAAGGAACAAATGATTCATAATTTACGGGAATGCCATTAGGTCCTTCTGGCATGGATGAGGCATGGGTCATCACTAGTATAGTGTTAAACCATATGGAGGGGCCAAATATTTCCGTTATAAGTTTGATTAATGGGTAATCGGTATAATCTCCAGTGGCACTGTTATCAAGTCTTTCGAAGTACAAAACAATATCCGGTGGAGCTTTTCTAATGAACCTTTTAATTGAATGCAATATCTTTCTGTTTTTTCTTTGGTTAGGGTTTGAAGGAGAGAGACCCGGGGTATCAATAAAAGTTACTTTTACCCCTTTAACTGTATCAAATATCTCTTGAACTCGGTTTGTACAGGGCCTAAAAGGATCTGTACCAGCCTTAAGTTGCTCAAAAATTGAATTTATTGTTGCACTCTTTCCTGTACCAGTTCTTCCTATCAGAAGAATTCGAAGGGAAAAATCCAAACCAGGTCTCATGCTTAACTCTTGCGCAACTGCAATTTCCCGTGCTTTGTTTATGTCAAGGTTCGGTCGATTTGTACCAGATTCTCCAGCTCGAATCAAGCTTGCAAGGTGTAATCGGTACAGGACTTGAGTGACAGTGGGATGATTGATCGATTCACCAATTCGGTTAATTATGCGCAAGAAGTTTATTTGCAGTGTCTCGAGTCTCTTAAATGGGTCTGATTCATTTGTTTTAGAAGCATTTTGAGGTGAGTGTGAGGAGGTAACTAAACTAGCTTGTGTAACAGTTGGAGTTTCGGTCACTTGATTTTCACCAGTACGGCCGGTACTCGCAGGTGCTTCTGGTTCTGCATTAAGATCATCCTCTGTACCTGAAGAACAAGATGGCCTCATTATTCATTGCATTGCTCTGCTAAAAATGAAAATGAAAAAAGAAAAGAAAAAAAAAGGTAGCAACAACCAAATACTCTGTTAAGAATGTTATGAACACTTAAAAAATAATTAGAATATGGTAAATGTTGAAAAACAAAAGATATAAAGAGAAAACTAAATAAAAACAAAAATAACACAAAAATAACAGAAAACCAAACTACTAAAGTTGTGTCCTGACAAAAGCCCGTAATTGTTTATCAACCCTGTAGTTGTCGGTACCAAACTGAATTACATAATTCTTCTTTATCTTTTGTGTTGGTGTTTAATTAGGCATATGAACAAACTGGAGGTTATGTCAGCAACTATAAATTTGCTGCCAAGACATCAGAAAAATCACTGAAGTACCGTGCGGGCACCAAACGAATTATGCACACAATTTGTCTCAGGGGTCAGTATAGCCTATATGCACTTTTGAAAGGATTATACCTTCTTCTGAGCCGTCCTCATTTGAATTACTGTCATCAAAGAAACTACAAGGTCTGGCAGATAGCAATGATGTAGGCCCCACATGGCTGGGGAACCAATTCCTGAAACTCATCATCCTGAAAAGAAATTTCAGAGGAAATAATCAAATCACCAGGGAGACATACTAAATTAATTTCATTTTCATAGGATTTCCTCTCTATAACCGTATAAATCTGAAATGATAGTGACTGGTACCAGTATGGTGCCAAAGCTTAACCAAACCAGCACCAGTTTGTGTCATTTAGTTGTCGATTTGAAGCTTAAGAACCTCTCAATTGGGAGCAAATTACCTACGATTTTGACACAAGTCTAGTTCTAGCCCATTAACATACGCGATCCTGAGGAGTTTGTATTGTCGAGAAGAAAAGGAAACCCTTCTGGTTGTGAAAATCTGGGGAAATTCAGAGACGAAAATGCGGTCCGAAATGGTTAGAGCGAATAGAAATTTTGTTTGTTTCTGCTCTTCCTACAGCCCTTATCTCGCGCAGGCAGAGGCTGGAAAGAGACGGCGTTGGTCGTCTTCCCAATTCCCATTTACCATCAACATCAACTCTCTCCAGTTCATTTAGCTGGACACGTTCCTTTACGCGATTTTCTCTACCAATAGATCTCTCCATTTTTTTTTGACTGGAGAGTTTTAAGCTCCGGTTCATCCCAGGGTAGGTCGCTACTTGGATGTTCGTGGCGTCTGGCATTACATCCCCTGAAATGTGGGGTCGGCTACTGGGCATGAAATAGATTTAATAAATATTTAAAATTCGTAATTTAAATAATTCTAAAATTATTCATCGTTTATAATATATAAACTGCATAAAAAGGCCTGATACTTTTAAAAATAAGAAAATTTTATAAATTAAATGCAATGAATAATATATTATTCGTAAATATAATTAATTTAGGGAAAAGTTTATAAAAAGATGAAAAAGATGTCAAGCGCGTCACCCAGATATCGCGGCAAAGTCCGCAGGACCGCAATTCTTCGTGACCCTTGAAAGTTTATCTATATAAAATTTTCATTATCTGAAATAAAAATATGGATTGAGTCTTTACATTTTTTAAATATTTAAAAAAACTTGTAATTAAATTTTTAGTATATAATTTTCTCATACGAAAAATTTAGCTTAATCATTAAATTAAAGCATAATCTTCCGCAAGTTAAACTTGAAATTTGAACATCATTTTATAATTCGGATAGAGTTCATGTTAAAAACTAAGCATTTTCTTTTACTGGATTCGTAGGGATAATTTGTCAAGTTCACCTAACTTGGTAATTAAACGTAAGTCCTATTTTTTTTTTTTTTACCTGGCAAAGTTCTTGAAGGTTAAGATATCAAGTCTTCTCTGTAGAGTTAGGAGGCACTAAGTTCGATTCCTACCTGTGCATATTAAAAACAGTTAGAGGACTTGACTCTCAACTTTACTCAAAAGAAAAAAAGATATTGACGTACCAAAAAACATTTGATGGTTTCTTAACTCTTTTATTTTTAATAAAACTAGAATAAAGTTTTTAATTTAAATATTTATTAATATATTTTCAACTGAGTTTCAAAACAGCAACCACCAACGCAAAGCGTAGTTTTATCACTTTCACAAAAACTTGATCGCAATAGTTGATCTCTAACAGAGCCAGATTAACAAAACCATCTAAATAACGTTACAAATATTTCTATAGTTCATTTTTAGCATTTCGGCTCAATGATAATCATGTGATAAGTAAAGCGCACACTTAAACATTATATTTGTACTTAATTACCACATTTGACCTACAGCTCTTCAAGCGTACTGGTTTCTGTACTAAGATAAATAAAACGATCATAATTCAGTATATTGGAGAAAAAATGTTAGCACATTATGTCAAGAGATCAGGTCGAGGCTTGACACAAAAAATACCCCAGTTGTATTACAACTTGTACAAAGATCACTGAAATTATTTATGCCACATTTCCTATTTCTATCCCACAAGTCCTAACGCCAAAAAGGAGAAATACAAAGAGAAGAAAAAAGAGAAAAAAGAATAGAAAACACAGCTAAAATGCCACCCATAGAAATACAAAAAAAAAAAATCCCTAAACATACAGGGCACTCGGTCGTTGAGACATAGACCCCAGAAGATAACCCCTCACCCCACCCCACCCCCACACCCCCAAATCTGCGGACCCTCCAATCCAAAGAATGATGATCCCTATATTTACAAAAAATTTAAACCACCAAAATATTATCTGATTCCATTTTCGTATTTTGTTTTTAGTTCTTTTACCTACACTATCTATCATAGGTCAAAGGTGAGAGATTTGGTGAGTGTGTGGGAGAAGCGAGTGACATGGACCCGCTGCTGGACTATTTTGTTGATGTCCTTGACTATGTCAAAAACTGCATTGGGTTGCGCAAGTCTAAGTGCATTCTGCGAGTATTTCTTTAGGAGCTCCCTCTCTGGGCCAAACCATCTGGCAACAATTCTGGCAGCTTCGTTTGGGTCCTTTGAGAATACCCCTGCCCCATTGTCCACCACATAAGGGACATTTCCAACTTCCTAAAGGCAAAATAGGAAGGACAATTATTGAAGTTGCTACAATCTTGGGTACCTGTTTGCTCTACTACACTGTATATCTGTGTACCAGTTGGATAGATGGCAATTTAGACAATTTCTCCTATTTCTCAATTGCATTTTTTGGCTTATATTGTGCTCCAAGAACAACATTTAGTCAATAAATTATGGTAACAATATTATAAAGACAAATGATAAAACTAACCTGTCCAGGGAGAAAATCATTGAGGATGATTGGTAACCCCCGGATCAAAGCCTCGGCAATGGTACCTGGGCCAGCCTAAAACCAAAAGGTAGATATTTATACAGAGATCTGCAGGTGACTACAATAAAAATCTGAAATTGTGCACATTTTGTAAGTTGACAAAGAAAAGGTGAATATACCTTTGTTACTATGCAGTCGCAAGCCCCCATCCATCTTTCTATCTGGGTCTCAAATCCTCTTATCTGCAAAAGGAAAACCAAGAGTCATAAACTGCCGCTAACAAGGTAGCCCCTTGTTATTTTTTGGCAAGTGAAATAAGACAGAATAACTGAAAATTTTGCCTCAGAGTTACCTTAGCAGGGACCTTCCACTCAGCTGATGCCAATTGCAGCATGGAACGGAGTGTTTGGTTGCGACCACAGATGATGACGATCTGACCAATCGCCTTCCTGCACCTCTTGTCATAGAGTGCTTCGCCAAGAGCCATTGCCGTCTCTTCAACAGGTCCCATCCCTTCGCCTCCACCCATAAGCAGCACCGCAGGGAGCAGTGGGTCCATACCCAGTTCATTTCTTAATTCATCCTGGCAATTAAATTGGAGACCAATTTGAATTCAGTACATCCAGTATAAAGTTGATGAAAGGAAAACCAAGCTGCTTTATATGAGTCATTTTATTTCTTCAAAAGTTTGTAGGACAACCTGGTGGTGTAGAAACCCCACTAGAACTCACAAAAAAGTAATGGATGTGATTAAGTCTAAGCAAAATCAGATCAGTTCAGCAAGCATGTCCCCGGGATTAAACGGCATTGTAAATCACCATCAAAGGTGACGGCCAACAAGTCATTGAATGCATTTTACTGACCACAACCAGTGCATGTACGAGTACCAAAAAAATCAAAACTCGAAAAGGAATGAAAGAAGATCAGTTGCAAAAAGGTTAATCTTCAAACCTTGTTGAGAACTGCACGGCAAAATGACGGCCTGATAGGCAAACCGAAAACTCTGATCTGGGATGGCTTAAGACCTTCAATTAAAGCCTTCTTTGCCACCTCTCGAGATGGGCAGTAGCACCTAGTGACACTCTGATGAAACCTACAAAGTTAAAAAGCTTCATGTTGGAAAAGAAAATTATACAAATTGGTAAATAGATAGGTCCTCGATACGTTAAGAAAGTTTACCAAGTGGGATGACATGTGTTTAAGTCAGTTATAACGGTAACAAAAGGCACTTGTTGCTGAAGGCTCTCCCATTTCATGATCCAAAGAGGGATATGTTGCATGAGGGGTGAACACTTATGATCATGTCAGGCTTGTACTTCATTATTCCTGCCACCACATCCCTTTAAACAACAGAGTAAAAAACAAAACATAAATAACTAAATAAGCAATTGCAAATTCTACAAGATGGCGAGAAACTTTCAGTTATGGAATTATGGAATTATGCTTCAAACAGAAAAACACCTCATTTGCCTCTTAACACATTGCATAGGGGCCCCATTCAACAACCACATTAATTTTAAATAGTTTCCGAAACACCTTATTGACACCATTACCTCTCAAAAAACAAAAAAAAAATAGAACAAACTAAAGACGAGATTCTGCTGCTTGACCAACATGCACTGTTCTGTGAGACGGGCAAGAAACTTTCAGTGAAACATCATAGTGCATTTATCATAGTATTATAGAATTATGTTTCCAACCGAAAACACCTAATTGGTCAATGCACATATTACATAGGGCCCCATCTAAACCCAAATTAATTTTAAATAGTTTGAGAAACACATTGTTGATATCATCTCATCCAAAAAATAAAAAAGAGAGAAATATAGAACATGCTAAAAGCAAGAAACAGCTGCTTGACTAACATCCACTGTTCCTAATGGTGTTTTAACCAATTAGACAGAATTTCTTGTTTAGCAAACATATAGAATGTCAAATTTTGCTTACAACAGCACGGAATTATAAACTATAGAAGGGATTATTACTTGGCATAGATGGCAGCAAGAGCAGCTAGATAAAAGCAATGGACCCACCGAGGTGATGTGCCATGAAATGCCACTTTCCATAGCTGTACATGCTTAATCATAAACTTGTATGATCTCTCCATATCATTTAGTGGCCACCCCCCATATTCTTTTGCCAAGTCCTTTACAAAAACCTGAATATGAACGATGAAGATACATAGGATGAATAAGCAGAAAAAAAAAAGCCTAAATTTTCTTATGAACTGACATAAAACTTCCAATTTATGCAATGGCTTTGTAGAAGAAAAATTCATTTTAGTAAATTAGATAATTTTTTATATAAATATATTATTCTTTTAGAACAGGACTGTTATTTTCCTCTTTTAATGGGAGGTTACAGGGATCCCACATGAGGACCCATAAGTCTTGTTGCTATCTAACAGTTCATACCAATTCCTATATTGTATTTAAATGATGTGACAAAAAACAAAGCTCTCAGGACTCAGGAGGGCTTCTTGGTAAATATGCAAATAAGCTACATGCCACCATGGGATTATTATTCAAAGGATATTATGTTGTTTTGCTCATCTGGGCTAAACGCCTTCACAGATTCAACTAGTCACGGTAGTTTTTTATTTGTTTCCTTTTCTGATCTCTATTTCCCAGAAACATCTTTACTTAGTACTTGGCTAATCAATAAGCGTCATTGTTTGCTGAAACCAACTCCATTAAGTTATGTCAAGTAGCAGTTCATAATATCAATTAATAGGAAGCGTCGAAAGAAATTAACGAGACAAAAATAAAAGCTAATAGAAATTTCAATTTCCAAAGACCCGCACAAAGAAAGAACGATGAAACTTCCCAACACAAAACCACACATGACGTAGAACGGGAGGTCAAGCGGTCTATTGACAAATGGATTACCTAGTATTGTTTTCATATACGCAACCCGCATTAATCATCGTATCCATTTCGTATACCTATTATGTGTCAGGGTAGTTTTCCAACAAGAGAAAGATGTTCACTCAATTCATTCAAAAATTGTGAAAATGAGGAAACTCCAATAGTAAAGAAACAATGAAACCCGATTGTTAGTTTTCAAAAAAAAAAAAAGGAAAAAAAAAAAACAAAAGAAAGAAATCGCATACATAGTGTTATGTTTTACTCGACAATAAATATATCCGGTAATTAGCATATGTGTGCAGAACTCGAGGCACAAAATGCAAGTATAAGAATTAGAGCAGCTACACATACCCGATATTCATCCCCAAACTCGAGCCTGAAAGCATCTCTGATCGCCTCAGCCGAAGCCCGGTGCCCCCCGCCAGTATCGCTGAAGAGCACCAGAACATTCTTCTTGCCCTCCCTTCGAGAGGCAGCCGCCTCCGCGAACTCCTCGTCGGCGCCACCAAGCGCCGCCGCGAGCCCCTCGCCACACCTCCCGCCGGCGTAGAACCCACATCGTCTAGCGTGGTAATAGTAACAGCTCTTTGCATCTCCGCCTAATACGCCGTGAAGTACCGCCTCTCTGATCGACCTCCTGGGCGTTGTGACCGGCATTACCATCCTCTTTTGCAAGCTTGCGATTGATCAGAGGGAGCAATGGGCGAACATTAAGAGGTCGGATTGACTGGAGAGGAAGACAGCTGGCGGGCTGTAAGTAGTGGGTTTGAAAGGGTGTGTGGTTTTGGGGGAAAAAATGGAGATGGAATGGAAGGTTTTTGTAGGTGTAAAATTTGGGGGGATTTTTGGGAGAGATGCGGGAATGATGCTTCCATCAGATGGTGCCTTTTTTTAAAAAATTTTGGACAGGGAAGCTTGAAGTGGGCAAGGGGAAAGAGCTCTGAGGGAGGGAAGTTTCTTGCCGTGGTCCCGGTGCTTGTTTAATTGTGAACCGTTTCATATCAGAAAATATTTCGGGGTTCACCTTATTTATATTAATATTTTCTAGACAGTTAAATTGATATTCCTTTTCTGAGTGAAAGTTAAGTTTGACAGACAAATTTTTGTTTTTCGAACATCCAAATACATACCAATAATTCATATATTTTCGTTAATTTAACGTCCATTTTAAGTTTTTAACTAATTGAAAAGAAATAAAATCAGATTATATGTGTTATTTGAAAGGCAAAATGGGTTATGTACCCATCAAAAATCAAGAATTTGGATATTTGTCCATCAAATCTTCAAATTGGAGTATTTGCCCCTCAAATTTATAAAATCTTGAAAATTTACCCATATTGATATTAAAACTGATAATTTAAAAAAAAATCTGTATTAATAAAATTTATTCCAATTTTACCCTCTTCACCAGTTCTTTTCCCGCCTGACTTTCGTCTCCTCTTCTCCATCGCGCACACAGTCGCTCTCTCTCTCTCGTTCAAAATGAATGCTGGTGGCTTACGGTGTTTCGAGGTCAGAGAGAGCAAAGCCACTGAGATTATCAAAGTCCATTGAAGCAAAAGCCTTCCTGTGCTTGGATGTTGTTGAATCTTGTGCTGCATCCATACATATACCAATTGTAACTTTTGACTTCTAGCTTAACCTTTTTCAAATGATATCAGACAACCCTAGCAAGTATTTTTATCGTCTGGAATCAAACAGGATCAATACAGTCTGTGTGCGCGATTTGAACGAGAGAGAGAGCGACTGTGTGCGCGATGGAGAAGAGGAGACGAAAGTCAGGCGGGAAAAGAACTAGTGAAGAGGGTAAAATTGGAATAAATTTTTAATACAGATTTTTTTTTAAATTATCAGTTTTAATATCAATATGGGTAAATTTCTAAGATTTTATAAATTTGATGGACAAATACCCCAATTGAAGATTTGATGGATAAATATCCAAATTCTTGACTTTTGATGGGTACATAACCAATTTTGCCTATTTAAAAATATGATAATAAGTATTTACTGAAATTTTTACTTTTTATTGACTAAAGGTTGCAGAAGATATAGTTTATTTGTCATTAATTTTTGAAAAAAAGTTGCTTGTAGAAAATATACATCAATATAAAAAATAAAAATTACAAATTTATTATTTGTTGAATACAGAAAATACTAAGAGCATCTACATCCCTGGTATTATTAGAGTTTCTAATCTGATGTGGCAGTTTCTAATTCAGTTTTAGAGATGTGGCAGAGTTTCTTATTTAGAAACTATGCAGTAAAGTTTTTTATTAAGAAATTGTTTATAAACTCCATATTGGCTAAATGATTGGCTCAAATTATTTATCTTTTTAATTTGTTGCTGATGTGGCTTAATAGAAACTCTAAAATTAATTTCAGAAATGTGAAAGTTAAAAACTTTAGAGACCTTAATTTTTAAAAATCATTTGAGTTGTTGGGATGTAGATGATTCATAATATTTTAATATTTTATTAAAAGCAAAAATTGATGACCGGAACAGCATGAACTTTTATGGTATTAAATCGGACAAAGCAGCAAGCCAGACCATTCCAACCAAAATCAACTTTGCAAATTTAATTAGAAGTACGATAAGCATCTTAGTCACGCAGTTCGATAATAACGTGCCCTTAAAACGGTGTATTTATACATTTCGAATATCTTTAAATTTAACAATCCATTTAAAAAATGTCCCAATTCTTTAACAATCCAACGCTATACTGATAACTTTCAAAGTTTTTGTTAACGCTTAAAACGCCCTCTGTTGATTGCACAAAAACTTCTAGGAGAGGAGACATGATGTTTCCCATCGTGTTGTGAAAATTATTATTAACAATTGTCATTTCTTAATCAATGAATTTTTCAAGGCTAGAATATTAGATGTTACTTGTTCATGGTATGGTATGGAACATATTTATGATTTTGAAAAGATGTTGATTTTTTATTCCAGATTTTTGGAAAGATTATAAAAGTTAGTACGTATTCTCCTACCTAATTATTTTTCTGTTGATTTCTTAGTTCCACGAATAATGTTTTATTTTCGTTAATTAATTAGATAATACCGACCTCTTTCAACATAATAATAGATAAATGTATTTTATTTTGAAGTATATTTTTCTTTATGAAATATAGATGAATTATATCTTGACACGTTAAAAACCTAATTGTCATTACGATCAACATTAACTAACTTTTAGATGTTCATTGTGTTTGCTTAGAACAACACATCAGTTATGAATTTATTTCACAACCATAAATCCCCTATTAAAATTTAATAAGTCAAAATACGACCTATATTTAATATTTATGACATCGCGTTAAATAAAATTTAGATTTCAAATGAATAGACGAACAACCTACAAGCCAAACGACATATCCAAAACTTTTTACCATGTTTAAAATTCTCTTAACTTGATCAAAATTATCAGATTCTTGTTAATAAATCTCAACCCCTTCAAAAATACGGGCGAGCATTTATATTGAAAAAGATTCATTTTATTTAAGGAAGCTGATATGAGTATCCGTACTCCAGTATCCGCATTGTATCCGTACCTTAATTGTCATATTTCTGACGATCTATGAGAAATTTTGCGAATCTAAAACTTCGAACATTTTTTACGTAATTTTCTCTTTCAATTGTGAATTTGTGATCCATGATGATGTACTTTTGGGCTCGTCGTCACGCAAATATTTATACTTATACTTGCAAGTATTTTTTTACATATGACACTAGTTACATATGAAAGTATTAATATAAAGTATTGTAAGTATTTATACATATAAGGTCAATTATTTTTTATAGAGGAAGGTTGACGTGGAGACTATTAGAGAATGTTGATGGGGATACGGAGTCCCTACTACTTCATTAAAGAAAGGTTGATGCGGGAACAATTAGGGGACTGGAAAAGGGGATGCATATCAAGTTATGCATGCAAGTATTTATAACTATGAAAGTTGACGTGGAGATGGGTGTGGAGACTGAAAAATGAGGACCATATAATTAGTGGGGACCATAGTACAACCTTCCTCTAATTAGTGAGAACCGTAGTACAACTTTTCTTTATTGTTGATGCGGGTACAATGCGAGTACTGGAGTGGGAGGATTGAAATAATTATTCTTTATTTAATGAACCTTATGAACTATTGTTTTATTCAATCTCATCATTCTATTTGACTTTGCTATTTAGTATGCTAATAAGATGTTCATGTGATGTGCCAGGCATTCGATGATGCCATCTCAACCTAAATTTTCATTGACAAATTATTTGAATAAAAAAACAAAGATATGAAAATAAAAAATAACATCGTTTTTTCCCTCGTTATCTCTGCTTTTCTTTTGGGTCTCCAGTTTCTCTATTATTTATGTAGCTAAAATTACCTATTTCTTTTTATCTCTTTTCATATCTCCTCTTTTTTATTGCTCTCCCTTCTGACATTTTTATTAGTATCCAACATTAAATATAAATTATTAATCATACCCACCTTGGATGAGTTTTTTTAAAATGTCCAAACCGGCTAAAAAATGGCCGGTTGGATTAAAAATTAGGACCGGCTATTTTTTGGCCGGTCAGGAGGGGTTTTTTTTTTTGAAATATTTGTTAGATTACTTATTTTGATATATAATTAACATAATTAATTAATTATACTAAAATACGCTAAATTACTTGAAATTATATTAAGTTACGCTAAAATACGGTAAGTTAAGTTAATTTACGCTAAATTATGATAAATTATGTTAAATTACGCTAAATTATGTTAAATTGCGCTAAATTACGCTAATTACGCTAATTTACTGAATTACGCTAAATTACAGTAAATTACCCTAAATTAAGCTAATTTACACTAAATTCGCTAAATTATGCTAAATTACTCTAAAATTACACTAAATTACGTTAAATTACCCTAATTACGCAATTATACTGAAATACGCTAAATTGTACTAAATTACGCTAAATTAAACTAATTTTGTGCCATCTTTCATAAATCGTAAAAAATAGTAAAAAAATTCTAAAAATAGTAAAAGTTGGTATTCTACAAGTTCATTATATAACCAATTTACTGAGATACTTAGATCGAAAAATAAAAATGAAACTCTTAATCAGAAATTTCAACTCAAGTTTTGAGGCTCTTCCCTTTATTTTCTTGGCAATTTTTAATTTCAAAAAATGGCAAAGCAGTCACCGACACATGCATATTTTCGCAAGCTTTTTGAAATTGGTCATTTGCTGAAATCGGACACTCGAGCACCGTTTTATGGCCGTTTGAAGTTTTATCGTCGTTATTCGCCTTCTCAGTGAAGATATCATTTCTTTTAGCGTAATTTAGCATAATTTAGCGTAATTTAACATAATTTTAAGTAATTTAGTGTATTTTAGTATAATTATGCTAATTATACATCACAAGAAGTAATCTAACAAATATATCAAAAAAAAAAATCCTCCTGACCGGCCAAAAAATGGCCGCTCCTAATTTTTAATCCAACTGCCATTTTTTGGCCAGTTTGGACATTTTTAAAAAAATCCAGCTTAGCTGGATATAATTAATTTTGGATATTAAGACAAATGTCGGCTCTCCCTTCCTCTTAACAATAATTACTCAATCCTCCAGCCTTGATAAAGTAATTGCCAAAACACTAAATTGTCTGTTATCTCAGATGATTTTGAATTATCATAGTTTTTAGAATATCTATTGACTCGAAAGCCCTATGCCAAAACACTAAATTTGCTTGGAGTCGTTTGCTTTGTTAGGTTTTTTATATCATTTACTGCCAATAAAAAAAATTGAAATTGAAATTAACCATGAGCCTACTTACTGATTCAATACAAACATGTGCAATTTTGGGTCTAGCTGCACATATTCAATTGATTATAAGCATCAGATAATTTCAATAAGAAGTTTAAGCTCAAGACTTCGCTGATATTATCGAAGATTTAAGTAACTCGAAAAAAATTGAACAAATTTGTTGTCGTTTTAGTTCGAAGGCGTACTAAAACATTACCAATCATCCTAATTTTTAAGTTCATACAAAGAGAGGAGAAACTGGTTATCAGAGAAGAAGGATTTAAATAAGACATTAACAAGAAGCATTAGAGATCTTGAGATATTATGATAAAGGAATTAAGAGTAAAAAAAGTTACAATGAATTTTTAATTTATTTTTTGTCTGAAGATAATATATTTATCAGGAAGCTTGCTTGTAATGGTACCGTGATAATCTGGTCAATTTGCCAATTTAACATAACTAACGACACAAGTCAAACAACAGAACTAAAATGAACCAGATGCAGAAATTGAGGAACTTGATCGAAGCAAACTAAGTCCAAGAATTCAACTAAATCAAATGTAATATTATATAGGTCAAATCAGACCTTGTTTCTTTTTTATTATGAAAACAAAAAACAGACTCCTCTCAACTAAGAGCATTTTTTTTTTCAGACTGGTTCTCGTGTAAAAGCATCGCCTCACGCGTTAATCTCGTTTTTTTTCTTTTTAATATAATTTATATTTTATAGAAAATTTACTCTGATATTCGAATATGATGCGAAACTGTCCAACACGAGAAAAGGCATTTCACTTGTTTTTTCTGAGGGTCGGCTCGCATTAATTGCAACGCCGGGTGTTAAAAGCTGCTGAAGGAAAGAGGTGGTGGGGAGACGAGGGCCGTTAGATTCGCATCACGGTAGAGGATCTTCCCGGCGTAAGATTCCCCCTCGATCGCAGTCGGGGAGCATATTGTGGATTGTGATCTGGTGCCTCGCGGGTCAACAACAAAAGCACACGAAATGAGATTTTGTGGGACCATTAAGCGGAAACGACGTGAAGAGAATGATTTTTTATTTTTATGTTTCACTGCTAAAAAGATTTAATTCATGCAATTTTAGAACGGGAATATCAGGTATTTTATTGCTTCTTTTTTAAATAAGCAATATCGAAGTCCTTTGCTCGACGTTGTTTTTTCCTTATTATTAAATACATTAAGAATAATATCATATGAAATAATTTCTTCAAGTTTCTTTTTATACTGGGAATAAAAACATTAAGAATTTGATGATTTTATTGCATGAAATTGCCGTGAACTTAAATTCTCAAGACAGGCTTCATATTTAAGATAATTTTGAATAGTATTATCCGAGTAAAAAAATTATTTATTTCATAACTTTCAAAGTAAGAATTAATAAGTAAGCTTGGGAAACAATCCAAAAATTTCAATAATAATTAACAAGTCCCTCGAGATAAGGAAATCAAGAATATTATAATGTCATCATACAATACAACTTTTTTCAATAGACAAAGAGATTAACTACAGCGCCGCCAGAACAAAGCAGAATATGCTAACCAGAAGGATAATTTCTTTCCTGGTAAAAGAAAATAACATGATTGGAGCTAAAATTTGAGGAATTGGAGATGGTTCCATGGATGTTGGATTGAATTTGGTCTTATGTCCGACTGGAGGCGTTCAATCTGCATCACGATTCGTGCTGACAACTTTAAAATCTGTGCAAATTAAGTGCTCACAAATTTTAATGCAAATTAAACGACTCTGATCGGACATTAGATCAATATTTTTCCGATGCTCATCGGACCGCCTCCCCTCGGAATATTAAATATCAGTGATTTTGTACCTATTTTATAAATATAGTAAAATAATTTCCAAATAATATAAATTTGGTCGCACATTTTAATACGAAGATCATGTTAAGTTGTTCGAATCGACTGTTCAAATTTTAAAAACGAAGATAAAAATCTAGAACATAATTGGAGCTCACAATCAATAGTGCATTTTAACCCTCCTCTTATACAATATAGTGTATTTTAATAGACAAGGGACTAATTATTGGGCCGCCAAAACACAGTAGAATATGCTAACGAGAAGGATAATTCCTTTCCCAGTAAAAGATTAGAAAATGATTGGAGCTATAAAATTTGGGAAGGGAGATAGAGAGTGTTGGATGAGATGACTGATGCGGTAAGAGTAACCAACTCTACAAGGATGGTGATTTAATTATACAGATTTAAGTTTGTCTAATCTTATCTCTTGAAATTTGATAATGCCAGATCTATCTCCGTCCCATGAAAATGACAATGAAGAATATGTTGTTTTGCTCAAAAGAATGTGCTGTTTTGCAGTTTCGCCAGTTCTATTCTTTCTCTGGCAGCACTGATAAATTCCTTCACTTTTTATAAATTTTTTTCTGACAAAATGAGGTTTAAATTATTTTTACTTTGATTTTGAACCTATGATCTTTCTTACAGAGGATAATATTTTAGTCACTAAATTAGACGTGATCCTTGGTTTTCCTTCTGTTCACTTGTTCAAGTTTCAAAATATCTAGTACTGTTCATTAATCTACTTTTTTTTCGAAATTATGAGATTAACAAAAACATGTTTTCAGATAGTAAATATTTTTTGTGCAAGTTTTGAGGTGTATTGTGCCGTATCAAGCAACTCATTTTTGTTTAATTATGTGTACTGTGGTGAAAAAACAACTTTATTTAGAAAAAAAATATTTATTTGAAAGAGAAATATTATTTTTCGTCGGTGCTCGTTGACCAAAAGAGCGTTTGAAATAGCATTCTCCTCTTCAGTCAAATACAGGAGCAGGAACTGCCGAAATTTTTATTTATAACATTTAAAAAAAATAAATTAACCAAATAACCATCGTTTCTGGTCAATTCTAAATCTAACACGGCCGCATAACACCGGAGCGGACCCCCATATGGGTCCGCACTATGCCGGAGCGGCCCCTGTTTTTTTTTTTTATCTGATTCTGAAGTTGATTATGATTTTGTTTTGGAAATTTTTATCAAAATGTAAAGTTTGTACTGGAAGTTGTGTAATTACTTATGTTTGAAATGTCGTTTAATCTGAAATTGTTGTTCGTCGTTTGTTTGATCAAAAGAAACATTACAATAGAACAATGAGCCATATAAAGAAGCATACAATAGAACAATGCTAATGTTATCGGAAATTACAAATACGTCTAATTAACCGAAAATAAACAACATTTTTACGAGTACAATTAAAAAAGCAACATTAACTCTCAATCTCAATCTCGTGCAGCTCGAGCAGCTCTGTTTTGTCTTTCTTATGTATCTCGGCCGGCTTGGTGTCCTCTTCTCCTATTATGTAGAACGTCCATCCACATCGGAATTCTGTCGTGCTGTCTTCTGCCCACAGAAATATTTTTTTTCTCTGGAACAAGGACCGGGCCATTGTGTGGAGGCCATTCCGACTGATTTCCATAGACATGCCATTGTGCGCTCCATATGTTGATCAGTGTATGTATGTGATAGTAGTGACTTACAAAGACGCCAGGGTCGATGCCTCGGAGACGACACACGGACAGAACATGAGAGCACGGTATTCTCTCCAATTGAGGCTTCTGGCACGTGCAAGTTACCGTGTGATCATCCCCGATTATCACCGTGTATTTGTAATTGGCCTTGGTAAACCGACCAGAATCGTCAGGTATGAAAGCGTGAACTCTCTCCTGTGTGGAGGTTACCTGGAACTCGTTGTTGTTTCTAAAACCCCCCAGCGTCTTCATTTTATCGGACCTCTCGAACCGTTTGTTGATCAGCTACGAAAAATTAAAAAATAATGAAGAAGTCAGATTTTTTTTTAACAAAGTTCATTAAAAATTATGAAGAAAGAACTACAAATAAAAGTACCTGATGCACACGACACGAGAATTGTTGTCCTTGACTGACTTTCCATTCCGCTTTGGCCCTCCTTTGCGCAAACCATGTCATGCATTTGTAAAATGTGTCTTCAATTATTGCTGCAACCAGTAGCCTACGAGAGGACCTGAAGACATTATTAAGCGACTCGGACCCGTTTGTAGTCATGATGCCCCAACGGTAACTACCGTCCAGTGCTTGAAATATCTTCCATGGTTTGGGGCACTCGTTCTCATCTTGATCCAAATATTTACCCACACCGTCCAGCCAATTGAGGGCAATGTCACATGCCTGCCCCATTGCTTGCATTCCTTGCTCGTACCTCCTCATCTTCCTCTTAGCCACACATATTCTAAAAAAACGGATTGCCTTATCACTGCAACCGTTCTTCTTCATGTTCTCGGCTATGTGAGTAGCACAAAGACGGTGAACACATTGATTCTCATCCTCCTCGTTCCACCCCATATCATCTTGTCTGAACACCTTCTTGATACCCTTTCCCCTATCAATGATGACACACATGAATCTGGAGCGGATTACATTACGGCGCAACCATTTCATGAACCACGCACAATCTTCATAACTCTCTGATTCTACCAGTGAAAAAGCCAACGGGAGGAGCTGGTTTTCAGCATCGTACCCGGTTGCAATCAACAGCTTGCCTGTGGTAAAATAATCAAATTAATTACCTTTAAGAGCCAAAATCAACTAAAATAAATAAAGTGAAAACAATCAAATTAGTTACCTTTATACCGGCCTGACAGGAAACATGCATCAACGGTGATGACCGGTATGATATGTTGAAAAGCAGCTATGCACGGTCCAAATGCCCAAGCCGCCCTATGAAAATACCTCCATGGTCCAGGTTCACCAGTGGGATATAAGGTCACCTCAAACAATGTTTCTGTCAATAAATTTTAAAAAATAAGTTCAATTTTTGATTGATAATTAAATGACGTAAAAATTGAAGGAACAATGTAATACCTGGGTTGCTTCTTTTGATTGCCTCCAACAATGGAACTACAAGAGCGTATGACCCCTCCCAACTGCCAAATTGACGGGCTACTGCCAACTCACGGCCACGCCATAGTTTGTTGTATGCCGGTATCTGACCGTTGTACCTTTCAGCAACAGCAATTCGGACAGCCTGAATACTCAAGTCGACATCATTCCTCATGTGAGCGGATATACACTCGGCAACCATAGTAGCTGACAACTGGGCGTGATCTGTTATTGTCGCATCCGCGTGGCATGAATGTTGTGTTGGGCATTTGGAGACACGCCATTGTGTTCCATAACCGGTGGCCCTTGCGAGTATGTACCACCCACAGTAACTGTCCTTGCACTTGAACCTCATTCTTGTGCGGTCACTGTGCGTAGGTTTTACCTCTTTGTTGCAAAGGATGTGAAACCTGGCAATTGCGCTCTTCATTACCTCTTTTGAGTCATATGTTTGTCCCTCGGACAATTCATTCTCATACTCTGCCCTACTTCCAAACAAACCCGAATTGGCTTCCATAAACTCTGATGTGTCGTTGAAAGCATGAATCGGGTGCTGAAACCCGTGATCCATCCATCTTGAATTTCCTTGATAGTCCGAGCACAGGCCCGGTATCTTCCTGGTCAGAATAATCGCTCATACCCTCAGGATCAATATGACCCAAATTTTCCTCTGCCTCTAGTATTTCCGGATCCACTTCTTCATCGGATTCATCCGGATTACAAGTTTGACCCCAATGAGCGGTCCGACTAGATGAAGGCTGGTCAGTCTGGGATGGAGCCCGACGGGAGGGTCGGTCCCTCTGAACTGGGGCCCGACTACTGGACGGTTGGTCAATTTGGACAGGGGATGGACTAGAGCCGGATGAGTTACCCCGACTACGACCCTGGATTAACCTCATAGCTGGGTTGGAACGTCGGGCTCTGGTAACCTCCACATATAGGTCAATTATCTTGTATGCACCTCCAGAAAAACTCATGGTTTGGTTATACAATACCTGCCAGACTCCCTCATTCTGAATTGGAAATAGTTGGAACCAGGTTTGTGCCGAACTAGTCGGCATGCTAATTTTGGCATCAATTTTAAGGTCATACTGACCCTGATCCAACCCCAAATTCTGACATATACTTGATTTAAGTCCCAAATAATCAGTACCCAGTAATACCGGGATCACAGTAACAGGTCCAATACTATAGTAAATCCCATTAGGACTTGTTAAAACATCCCCACCAGTGTAGATGGATACCATAAGAGCCATTTTTTCAATTCAATACAGAAGAAACCTACAATTAAAAATTAACTAAATTAATTATTCTAATTAAATTATTCTAATTAAATTATTCTAATTTAATTATTGCTAAATTAATTATTCTAATTAAATTATTAATCTACTGAAATAAAAATAAAAAATTTAAAAGAAGAGAGAAAAAACTTACAGATAACTCAGGAGAGAGAAGGTGTGAGAGTGTGAAATGAAATTTCGCTGTCATTTTCGGAATATAAAGAACAGGGGCCGCTCCGGCATAGTGCGGACCCGGGTCCGCTCCGGCATTCTGCGGACCCATATGGGGGTCCGCTCCGTCATTCTGCGGCGGGCCCCAAATGGGTCCGCTCCGGTGTTCTGCGGCCGTGTTAGATTTAGAATTGACCAGAAACGATGGTTATTTGGTTAATTTATTTTTTTAAAATGTTATAAATAAAAATTTCGGGGCAGGAACTGATTATCCATGAATACCCCTGCGACAATAAAAGGCAGTCAAAACCAAATTAAATTAATAAATGCGCTAGTTAAACGGAATTAGATAATAAAGTTGGTTTGTGCAGTGCGGACCTGCGGTATCTGATATAGCCCCAGTTTAGGCTAAAATAGAAACTCTAAATAATTATATTAAAACGATTGGGGTGCTGTGTTTTAATTTCTCATTCTTTGAACAAGTTTGGTCAAGCAATTAACATTTTTACAATTCAATGGAACACATGGTCATATAAATATCTAAACAGATAAATGATATTTTAACATTTGATATGAATCAACTTATGATTACAGAAAAAATATTATCGTTGCCATAATAATGCGTCACTGGTATTATAAAATCCAAATAGAAGGGAAGGAAATCTAACTTAGGATTGGTTCCACTATCACATATTTTCTTTCTCCAAGAAAATTATATAATATGAATACAATAGCTTCCAAAAAATGTGATCTTCAAAGGTTCAATACCAAAATATGATTTTCTATTTTAAAATTGATTAAACAGTGGCACGAGTTCTCTTTCTCTTAACAAAGAACACAAGTTCAATTTACGAGAATAACATTTAAAAGATGTTGAACTGTGCCAGAGCTCTTTAATAGAAAAACAAAATGTGACTTTCAAGACCCAAGAGAGAATAAGAAATTAAAAGGAAAAAATAAAGAGATTTTTTGTTGAAAAAAAAATATATATCAAGAGCCGAACTTCAGAGTCAGAATCTACTAGCAAATTATCTATCTTGTGGCAAACAACAATAATAACAATCAAGCCTTTAGTCCCAGACAAGTTGGGGTAGGCTAGAAATGAAACTCAATCACAATCATAAAATTAAGTAGTAATAAAATAGTAATAATAAGAATAAGAATAACAAAAATAATAATAATAATAATAATAATAATAAAGTGGTTGTAATATGAGGAGGGATTCACTTACAACAAATTTGAGTTACAACAAAGTTACAACATTTATTTTTTTCATTTTCAAAGTCCAAATCGTCGATCCAACCGTTCAACATGATCATCTAAATAAAATGTACTTGCAGATCAAATTTTATATTTTTTTGAATTTTTTTACTATTTATTAAGTATTTTACAAAAAATAGCCATACTTAGACCATTGAATTTTGTACCCATCTTAATAAATAGTAAAAAAATTCAAAAAAATATAAAATTTGATCTGCAAGTACATTTTATTTAGATGATCATGTGAACGGTTTGGATCGACGATTTGGACTTTGAAAATAAAAAAAATGAATGTTGTAACTTTGTTGTAACTCAAATTTGTTGTAACTTGATCCCTCATCTTGTAATATATTGATCCCTCCTCTTGTAATATATGCTGAGAGCCAAAAAGAAGAAAGATGGAAATGATCTTTAGAATAGCAGAATTTTTTTTCCTGTTTAAATATTTTAAATATTTGCCAAAATATCTTTTCATGAAATGACGAGGAGATCTGGAGGTGTCATTCAAACATAGAACTCAAAATAGATTGCACAAGCAATAAATTAAATAATACTGTTAACTGGACCAGCTGGTTTGCTGAGTGAACGCCTAAAACAAACCAGAAAGCAAAATTTGGAAACATAGAAGTGGATTTGTAAGAATTTTGTTATCTGCAAGTCCATTATTACAATTTGTTTTGAAGAACGTGACCACTAGTTCCATGAAAGAACCAGCTGGGGAGAAATTATATATGATCAAGAGGTCTAGCGACTAGCTGTAGATTTGAAAAACTGGAAGCTATAGTTGTTTTGCATGTAACAGTTTGCTGGTTTGTGTATCAAATTTTATTAATAGCATATATATAATTTTTACATAATTCGATGATCGACAAAAACATGTGTTTATATTAATTTTACGTTTCAACGTTTATGTATCATGTAAGAATTAAGATTGTATTCGTTACAATTTTTTATTTTTTAATTTATCCGAACTACCATTAAAAGAATTGAGATTCACGCTTCAGGCCTATTACTAATGGACCCAGAATTATTTCTTAAAATATAACCAATTTGAAATATTACGAGTCTAATTTGACGTATAAGTTCAACGCTTCACTGGATGATTTAATTTTTATTTGATGTTGCGAAAAGACTTTTCTTTTCAAAGTATATATACATATGTTTATTAATTTTTTGAGGTCGAATTAAAGGGAAATAGCTCCCCAATTTTCCTATACCAAACCGAAAAACGCAATGATTTTCACACTAATTTGTTAGATAATGACTGGTGATTTTCTCAATCCTAATTTTTGTTTACATATTATCTTGTCAAGATTGTCTTTCAATGAGTATGTATCGACACATATCGCATATGCATTTTTATTTTTTATTTTTTTTGTAATCACGTGATTAATGGTTTACATATTGTATCTCAGGTGTAGAATGAAAAGATCTGCATACGTATTATATTCAGGGACACCCTAACAAGATAACACGGAATAAAAATTATTTTTGAGAGTAGAACTAGGGCGTTCTTAAGTTCACCAAGTCTCTTTGTGAGTTAAGTTTAAAAATTCATCGAATTAGTTTCAAGCAACGCATCTAAACCGTTGAAACCTATCTACTTCACGAGTGATGAGTTTACATGTCAAGTTTTTAATTTTTCGAACTAATTTAATATAAAGCCAAGCGGTAAAAAAAGATGTCAAATGAACATATTAAATTAACTTATAAACTATCTTTTTTTGACCGCTTGACTTTATACTAAATTATTTCGAAAATTTATAAATTTGGCATGTAAATGCATCACTCGTAAAGTAGATCGATTTCAACGGTTTGGATCCATTATTTGAAGCCAATTCAATAGGTTTTTGAATTAAGCTCACAATGGGACTTTGTGAGCTTAAGAACACCCTAGTTCTACTCTATATTTGATAATTAATAATTTTAATTAATCACAGATTATTCCTCACTACAGTGCTTAAACACTAAAAAAATAATTATATAAATTTTCATATAATTAAAAGAAGGGCGATAACTGCATATATATGTATCCCTTGTGTTCCACCCAAAATTTTTTTAGTTACCCCCTCAATATCTCAAAATTCAGACATTATCATTCCTTTATGAAAAAAAAAAATTACCTTGTGCGCTGAAGCAATCTACGCATGATATCTTTGTCCTGTGCAGTACCATGCCAACATGAGTTGCTATGTTTTGAGTTCAAATTGAGTTAATTTGAGTTGTCTCATCAACGTAGCATGGTAATTTTTTTATTTTTGCATAAAAGGATGGTAAATTGTGAATTTCGAGGTACTGAAGTGGTAACTAAACAAATATCGGGTGTTAGATCCGACTCCGCTGCTCGCCAAATAGGCGAGCAGGACCCTGCTTTTCAAAATCAGACCGTTGAGTTTTTTTCAAGCACGGATCTCAACACAGATGAACGGTTCGATTTAGAATAGCAGGGTCTGCTCGCCTATTTGGCGAGCAGCGGAGTTGGTTCCTCTGGTGTTCCATATTATGTTGAATTTTTTTGAAATTATTTATGCTTGCTTTGAAAGAAATTATACTTTATGTTCAAAATATAAATTCTGAAAATTGTATTTGTATTTGTTAGATCAAATATTTAACTTAAACTTTCTTTTAATTGTAAAGAAATAGAAAAGTGATAAACACTTTGTATATTATGTAGAAACGCCCCTGAATTCAGACATGAACAATCTGTACACTTAAGTATAAACACTTCGGATGCAGGCAGCAGAATAGCTTCTATAATTTTTTCTTGATAATTTCTATAATTGAAATAAATATTTAGATTTTGGCATAATTAAATAATTTGGGCCGGACTCGCTCGCAATTAACAAACCAAATCCCAACGCCGACCCCATAGCCCAACTTAGTTCCACACAGCCCAAAGGCTAGAATCTCACCAAACAAAAAGGACCATAATTCGTAAATGAAACTCATTTCCGGGTCGGTCCCCCGTTGCTACACAAACCGAAATCATTTTGCGGTAAAGTGCCAGATTCGCATCTTCTGAAAACTTAAAACCCGTCTGTATATCCAAGCCGTTAACCGCTCGATCTTAATGCATATTAACGGTTGTGATTTATCAGATAATGATCACGTACCCAGTACCCTCCTTACCTTACGTCCTCATGTGAGAGGATACGGCGCACAAATCCTGAGCAGTCCTTTGCACCCTTGCTGTTTCTCTTTGCTCAACTTATTATGCTCCGCCGCAAGCCCACCAGAATCGAGCTGAGAGCGGAGGATAGAGAAGAGCTCGAAGAAGCGCACCGCCTCCGCTTCGCCACCGTCACCACACCTTCCTCCTCTGCCTCTACCTCCAAGCCATCCGACTCTAACCTATCTACCCTTTCCCCGAACCCTAACCCTAATCCGCTTTACAAGCTCCTAGACCCGTCGCTCGATCCAGTCACCAAATCTCAACGCATCGGCATTCACTCCCCATCCCAACACTAAACTCGATTCGAAGTCTGAACTTTTAGTTGTAATGGAGGTAGAGGTTAAGCTCCGACTTCCTGACGCCGCAGCACACCAGCTTCTTTCTGATGCGCTCACCTCCTCTCACCGGTGCACTCATCTCCAGGTAATTTTTACTGTTTTCTTTTACTGTTCATCAAATATTCGATATATATTTATTAAAGACGAAATAATTTTTTTACTGTCTTACTGTCTCATTCTGTGATTCATCAGATCTACTATTTACTTTAAGACTAAATAAATATCGTAGTGTTAAATGATTTCTAATGAATTGTCAGTTCTGTGATATTTCACATTTACCCAAACTGGCGGTTGGGCTTCAGTTATATAATTATTTTGAATCAGGCGTATTAGTACTCATATTTTTTAATTTAGGTACCTGAGGCCTGGGGATAATTCACCAAACTAATATATTTTCCTTCTGGGTCACTGTTTAGAGAAGAAATGTTAAGAAAAAAGAGTCACCATTTGTGGGTCAAACTGGAAATTGTAGTTTAGTACCCTTGATTGGATTTATCAGAAGTTCAGTACTTGATCATTAATTGAAGTCAGACCTTCTCTAATAGTAGCTGTCTTTGTATTGAAATCAAGTAGAATACACATTAATTCCTGCCGTGGGCTTGCAGGAGAACATTTTCTTTGATGGCCTGTCTGGTGAGCTGTCAGCTGCCTTCGCAGCACTTCGACTTCGCTTTTATGGTTCTGATACCCGTTGTGTCCTCTCCCTCAAGTCCCGTCCTGTACTGTCTGCTGGAATAAGCCGTGTTGAGGAAATAGAAGAAGACATTGACCCATCAATAGGCCGTGCCTGTGTTGCTGAACCATGGCGTCTTACAGGTAACCCCTCACCTTTTGACTTGTATTTCTCTTTATCTTAGTGAGGTTTGAATGTTGATCTGGATCTGTTAGACTTACCCAACCTGGTTGACACTGCTACATGGGAATACTGAGTCAGGTCTGACCTGATTTTTTTTTTTTTAATATGCTTAAAGCTTGACCTGATATGATTAGCTGCCAGCCTTATATTCTCCATATTATTGCAACCGAACATGTCTGGTAATGCAAGTCGTTATGGATATATAGGCACAGGCCTTTTAGTGTGTTAATTCTCATGCATAGGCAGTGTATCTGACTTGAGCCCAGCTCCATATTCAAGTGGTTATTTTTTCTTTTAATTGTTGCCGTTATTTATGATTGATCTGTATTTTTGGTCATTTTCTTAATGGATCATAAGCATATACATGCACTTGTTTTCTGTTCTGAGCTACCATTTCACCTTTTTATCATACTGGGCCTGTTTTAATTGTTGCATTTAAGATTCCAAAGTATATCCAATTTGTGCTAATAAGATGAATATTACAGCCTTAGTGAGCTCCTCTGATATAATGAAAAAGGTTGTGGAAGAATTTGGGCTGGGAGGTGAGGAAGACAAATCTGTCGTGTGCTTAGGAGGGTTTAAGAATGTCAGAGCAGTGTACGACTGGAAGGAAGGGCTTGTTTTGGAGCTTGACGAGACGAGTTACAGTTTTGGCACGGTTTATGAGGTGGAGTGTGAAACGACAGATCCAGAAAGGGCCAAAGAACTGCTCGAGGGTTTCTTAAAGGAGGTTGGGGTCCCCTATGTCTACGCGCAGTCTAATAAGTTTGGCGTATTTCGAGCTGGGAAGTTGCTTCCGTGAGAGATCGGGTGTTTTCGAGTAACATAATTCAGGCTTGATAAGATTCAGTGAAATTGCTTTCAATGGTTCTAATCTAAATTCAGTTTATTTTGATAAAAGTTTGTCCAGGTCTAAGCAGGGCAATATATGATTAAGTTGGCATCCAACCATATTAACGGTTTTTTCACCGAATATTTTTGATATTAAAATGTTGTCTCGTTATTATATTTGGAGCATGCCATACTTTTCTCTTGTGGAAAGAGCCGTCTCTCTTTTCCGTTCTCTTTATGGGCTTTAACAGAAAAGAAGGCAAACAAGAGAATGAAAGCAACTCGTAATGTGCGGCAGAATGACCGATAATAGATGTTTGCCTAATTTTTCTTATTGAAAAGCAAATATACATTTTTAATATTTTTTCAGCTTAATAAATAAATAGGAGAAAAATAACGCGGGTACTGATCCTGCCATCGACAATCAGTTAATCAAGATGACCCGAATAGATGTTTGCCTAATTTTTCTTATTGAAAGCAACTCGTAATGTGCGGTTAACACAACCGATAATAGATGTTTGCCTAATTTTTCTTATTGAAAAGCAAATATACATTTTTAATATTTTTTCAGCTTAATAAATAAATAGGAGAAAAATAACGCGGGTACTGATCCTGCCATCGACAATCAGTTAATCAAGATGAAGCACGCAACCAACAACTATATAAAACTTTTTGACCTCAATTTAATGTGGGAAGTAGAGTAGTACAAGCATAATATCAACAATAAGCAAATACAGGAAGAGTGCGTATCCTCTGAGATATCTCATATTTTGGGAAGTCCCATTGACCAATACAATAAAGAAGTCGGAAGGGTCATGTACGTAAATATTAGCAGCATAACTAGCAAGCAAATAGAACTGAAATTACAGATGTAAAAGAAGTATTGCACACACTCTGCAAACTGAAGAGCCAGGGTATTTCAGTTTGCAATGACGATATACTTCAGTTTTGCACATCCCGGGCTTCTTCTCTTTCTAAGCAAATATGCATCCTTGTTTGTCCCTAAAAGGAGAACCATGCTTTCTACGAATACTAATAGAGCAAGAATAAATAAATAAAACACTACTTGGATTATTCTTTTCATTCAAAAATGTTCTCCCCTGGAATTAAGCTGGTAGTTTAATATAGCGAAATTAGTTACATGCGTTTTACAAATATGAATTTTTCTTTCAATAATATGCAATGTAGAAATACATTGATTTTCATTTTTTAACACAACCAAATAAGTTTAATTACATGCATTCATCTTTCCGGAGAATACATCCCCTAAATAAATGACCCCAGGTCCCCAGCCTTTTCAGTGACAAAGAATATCCTTTCTGCCAACCGGGGTTGACCTCTCAATTCTACAAATTGGGATATTCATGTGTAACCTACATTTCCCAGTAATTTGAACCCTCCAGAGAATTATTTCAATTATAGTCGTAAAAGATGTTCTAAGACTGAAGGCTGTCTAAGAGTGAGATTAATGGTGTCTGACGATTGGAACTATTCTTATATCATTTGACATATTTTTTTCTTTAAAAAGTCGGTATTTTGGCTTAATCGATTCTTTTTAACTTCCGTTAGTAAACAAAGCGACGGACATTAAAAAAAGTTTCGTTTGTTTGCGTTAAGTTACTTTGAATATATTTTTTTAAATATTTCGCATTTGCCAGTTTTTTTTCAACGTTCTTTTCCCTTGATTGGCCACGTAGATCGCCTCCAAACTGTGCTCAACAATTTTGTAAAATCTGACTAGATCTCACTCTGAGAATATTTGCATTCTTCAATTTATTTCATTTTCGTGGTTAGCTTTGTGATAATAATTAGTGAGGCCTTACAACGCTCTTGTAAGAACACAAGCAGCTAGCAGTTGTGCTAAAATGGTTGCTATATGAGCACTCCTTAATTTGGCACTGAAATTTATTAACTTGAGCAATAATATAATTCTTGCTTCAAAGTTTCAAACAGCTTAAAAAAAAATATCCAGAAAACACACATAAATATGCAACAAATACAGGAAACAAGTTGAATCCAAATGCCCACAAATTGCAGTGAATGAACAATTTGCCAGACCATAATCGAAACAGCCAACAATATGCCGTTACAAACAGATGAAACTGATTTATTTGAGACAAGACAGTGTTTGTTTCAACATCTGTTCAAATTCCTGACTTGCATGATTTGATTTGTGATTCTGCCGGTTAATTTAGTTGTCCACCTTGGCAGCTGCTGAAGCATAGCTGACACTGCTGTCCCGTGAGGACTTGCATTGGCTAGATTGCTCATAATGAAGGAAGCCTATTTTTATTTTTGTAGACGAATTCTTTAACATCTGAAACACACACAAAAGAGGAAGGGGGAATGGGGATCAAAATCTGAGAATGCAAAAGCAGAGATATTATTGCAGTTAAATCAGATAAAGAATTAATACCAAGCCTGACCAGCACAATAGGATACAAATCATTATTTGGTACCTGCTGCTGGTTCAGCTTTTGTGTCAAAATTTTGAAGCCCACAGAGAGCTTAAAACTATGATCATACAAAGATAGCACTGTACCAAAACCACAAGAGAGTGCTATTCTGCCCTTTTGGCAGGAACATGAATTTAAGGCCTGAATATGTTTGCATGCTGATGAACAGAAATTTAATCTAATGAATATATATATAAAAAAAGAGAGATGGAACAAGAGAGATAAGTAACTTACATGGAGAAAAACACTAATTGGATGGCGACCACAAATGGTGTTCTCATAATGTTGCAAGTACCTTTTGAATGAATCAGCATCACCTGTCTCAATTATCTCCATTCCCATTCTATCCAAGGCCTCGATTGATTTATAAATCGAGCCATGCTTTTTATCATAATATGTGTAACTAAACCTGATAGATGTAAAATAAAGTCTCAATAATTGCAATATGTTTGAGGAAGTTATTTTAATAGCCAAAAGAGCATCGTCAATCCAGAAAAGTCTGCTTTTTACTAGTATGACTTTTCTCATTAATTATATTTTTTTATAACAATACTACCATTAAACCTTATTCTGAACTTCAGATACTTTTTACATTTGTTTGAGGTGCTTTTTATGAACTTTCTAATTCTAAGCCTGCGTTTCTTAAATACGCAGAGGTAAAAGAAAAGGAGAATACAACTCCAGAACTTTTCAAGACTATGTCAAATGACATTCAATAGAATATTTGACATTTCTGGTTTCTGTTAATTTCTATGTTTTCTAGAGCTATGTGATGATTTTAATAATTATGGAGGGCACAAAAGAAATTATTCATTTGCTTTTCCTCAAATGTTTTACAAAAAAGAGAAAAAATATAGTACACATAAAATTGGAACAACAACAACAACAACCAAGCCTTTAGTCCCAAACAAGTTGGGGTAGGCTAGAAATGAAACCCAATCACAATCATAAAGTCAAGGTAAGTAGTAATAAAATAGTAATAAAAATAATAATAGTTATAGTAGTAGTAGTACTAATAGTAATAATGGTATCAATAATAATAGTAGAAATTTATGAACTACCTAGAACCCCAATGGCAGAAGTCTGAGGAAACAGAAAAGAAGTTTTTCGGGTCATCTATGTACTTGGCAAGTAAACTGCCATACATGGCTTCACTTTCTGAGCTTAAAGCACCAACAAGTATGGGTACAACTTTTACTTCATATCTGTGCAATAAATTACAAAGAATAGTAAGACTATGAAGCTAAAGTCTATGAAAAAGCAGAACCATTAAAATGGTCCACTACCGACCGTGTAAAATACTCCTTTACATTGTCAAATTTATTTGGCTGGATTGAGGCTTACATTTTCAACAGGATTAGTCAAATAACTAAAACCTTTTAAAAATAAGTACTGCAGTGATCTTATAAGAGTTAAGAGATGCAGAAAGACTAAATAAGAATTTATAAGTATAATTGGACGTATCAAAGTTACAGCTAAATACCTTGGCAGAGTGCTAGTTTACTACCAACCATCAATATCCTGATATAGTGACTCTTAATTAATTTCCGTCTTATTATTATAATAATATAGATATTTTGGATTTACATAGTGGAGCTATCTTTAACAAGTTTTGGGTTTCTCCTTAGTAAACATGCATATTATAATAATTTTAGTTTGTTGCAAATGGTAAAGTTACCCTTTAAATACTTTAGCTAGATAAGGAAGGTGCATTTCCATGCTATGTTCTGCTTCATCTACACGCAAATCCATCATTTCAAATTTTCCAGTTGCCTTCAGCTCCTCAATAACTAGAACAAGAATAAGGGTTTAATAGAGAACAGTTGAAAGTTATCTTGAATGGAGTTGTATAATTAAAAATAAAACAGAGTTATACCTTCTTGATCCACCGGCAAGTCACCAATAGGTGTACTATAAGTGGTGGCTCTGGTTAGAGCACATTTAGGAGTGTAATAGTGGTGGGAAGGACCAAGAAGAAAAACCCTCAAACTGAAATACAGTATTGAACGAAATAATAGACAAAGTTATTAACCATGCTTTGTCCATTCATCCAGAATTTGAAGTATAATAACTCAAAACTATCAAAATGAAGGCCAAAAATAATAGAGAAAGCATAATTTGTGATGCAGATTACCCTCTGATTAGAAAGTAAATACATATTTTGAGAATTCAAAATAACATTGTTTCAAGTTTTGATTCTGCTAAGTAATTATTAAACTGAAAAGAACTCTGAAATGATAGAAAACAAGTTTAGTCGGTGAGAAAACAAACTTCAATCAATAAAGCATTAGACAACTAAAATCTGATTGAAGCTCACCAAATTCGTGATCAAGAGAACTTATATTACCTTCACAAAAACTACATATTGCCAGAGTAAAGAGGATAATTTCACAAGAAATAGCCTGATCTTTCACAATTTTAAAGAATATCAATTCAGCTATGAGAAGACTTACATATTAGTAGGATCTATGTTGCCAAATGCAAATGCCGCACTTCGGCCTGAGTATGAGTACCCAGCATGTCTATAAGGATGAACATTAAAAACAAAAATCAGTGCATAAGATCAGTTCAGAATGCTTTGTAGCTTATAAGAGTAAGTGTAAGTCGACTCACGGTGCAATTACACCTCGGACGTCAGCAGATTTGTCAGGCCAGCAGCTCTAAGCCAACCATCAAGCTCTTCTTCCAATCTGCTAGCTAATAACAACCAGAGAAAAGTTATACATAATTTAATGCTGCAGTAAGAAACCAAATATAATTAAATAAATTATCATAGCTAACATAAGAAAACGCACAAAATTCAACAATTCATACATTAATTTCTCTTCTTTCCAAATAGACTCCAAAACTGAAACTAGTTTCCTCTATTTAATCAATAAAAATTTTGAAAACAGATTTCAAGAGACGAGATAAGACTCACCATTGTTAGTGTACCAGGATCCCGCGTGGGTTGCTCGTCTGACAGTCGCCATGGCTCCAGAGACGGAGAGAGAGGGTACCAGTGGGGGCCCACCCCAGGCCCTTCTATCCGATTGTTTGTGAAGTACCTTACTTAAAATTAGGAATTTCTATAGTATCAAGCCATAGTCCCCTGTTGTTACCATGATTTGGAAAAACTATCGGCTTGGATGGGATTGATGATCGGAAGACAATTTGGGGTAGCGTGAGGTAGGTTTCGCTAATTAAGTAGGGAAGAAGATGTCGGTTGGGTGAGATCTGATGGTTATAAACAGGCTCCTGATTCCTGAGGGGAAAAGCAACGATTTTGGATCGTTGATTTAAGAGTTTTGTTTGGTAAGTTATTATTTCTAATCTTCTTTTTATGTAGTTAGGCTATCATTTTATTGACTAGAATCTTTATTTTGTTTTTAATTATTGACAAATTTCGAAATTTTCTATAAATTAATTACGAATAAGTATCAGATCTAACAAATACTTGTATAAATTTATTATAAGTCATGTTTGATATTGCACTAATAAATTACATTGGAACTTTTACTTATCTTATTATTTTTTGAGTGAGGCTACAGTACTATGCATAGCACGGATTGGGTCCGTGCTACGGCTCAATATTTGAGTTTTCAAAATTCTAACGGTTGATCCAAACTGTTCAACATGATTATAAAATGAATATGTACTTACAAACCAAATTTTACATTTTTTTAATTTTTTTTTACTATTTTTTTAGATAGGTAGAAAATCACTATTTTTGGATGGTCTAGAATTTTCAGATCAAGTGATTTTCTACCTATCTATAAAAATAGTAAAAGAATTTGAAAAAAATGTAAAATTTGATTTGCAAGCACATATTCATTTTATAATCATGTTGAACGGTTCGGATCGACCGTTAGGATTTTGAAAACTCAAATATTGAGCCGTAGCATGGACCCAACCGTGCTATGCATAGTACCGTAGCCTCACTCTTATTTTTTGGTATATTTATATAGAGTTGGGCATTGCAATGTATAGTCTCTCTTATACATTAGACTAGAAATTGTTGATTTTGACTTTAAAACAACCAATTCAAACCGTTCAATTTGATATCTATATTAAAATGTATATGGAGATCAAATTTTACATTTTTTTGAAATTGTTTGCTATTTTTTTAGAATTTTTGAAAATCACTGTTTTTCTATGGTCCAGAAATTTCTGAAAAACAGCGATTTTCAAAAATTCTAAAAAAAATAGTAAAAAATTTCCAAAAAATATAGAATTTGGTCTCCAAGCACATGTTGAGCCCTTTAGATCGACTATTTCAACTTCAAATCCAACGATTTATAGTTCAATGTACAAGAGGACCTATATATTGCAATGCACCATAGCCCAACTCTACTTATATATATATATGGAGTTGACTACGGTGCTATGCATAGCATAGAGGGCCTATGTGCTACGACTCAATATTTGAGTTTTCAAAACCCTAATGGTCGATCCAAACCGTTTAACATGAAAATCAAGAGATTTTCTACCTATCTAAAAAAGTAGTAAAAAAATTCTAAAAATGTAAAATTTGGTTTGCAAGTACATATTCATATGGAGATCATGTTGAACAGTTCGGATTGACCGTTGGGATTTTGGAAACTCAAATATTGAGCGTAGCATGGAGGCCCTCTATGCTATGCATAGCATATTAGCAATTTCCTATATATATATATATATATATAGAGTGGCTAATATCAAAACGTTTGCACCAAGCCCCTCGTGCAACCAAGTTGTTTTCGGATTTCCAAAGTCCAAACGGTCGACCCGACCCGTTTAATGTTCAATCTATATTAAAATCTGCTTGGAGACCAAATTTTACATTTTTTGGAATTTTTTTACTATTTATTAAGCCACTTTGAAAATTGCTGATCACATGGTTCAGAATTTAGTTGCACTGTTTTTACTGTTCACCCGGATCAGCAATTTTCAAAGTGGCTTAATAAATAGTAAAAAAATTCCAAAAAATATAAAATTTGATCTCCAAGCAGATTTTAATATAGAGATCACATCTAACGGCTCGGATCGACCGTTTGGACTTTGAAAATAAAAAAAAACGACTTGGTTGCACGAGAAGGCTTGGTGCAAACGTTTTGATATTAGCCACTCTCTATATATATGTGTGTGTGCTCAGTATTACATCATTTATGATCTAGCTTTCAATACTAGTATATTTGAAGTCTAATTAAATCTTTTATCAAGTATATATGCAGTATTTCATTTTTATTTATTTTAATTTAATTCAATTTTATCTTTTTCTTTTAACTTTTATATTTAGATTGTATTAAACTATTGCCTTGTATAAATAGAATCCTATGTCTTAGTATTAATTTCAATAACCGTACTTTTATAGTTTAAATAAAAGTTATAAAAGTAGGGTTATTAATTTCAATAGGGTTATCAATTTAAATAAAGAAAAAAAAAATATAAAAGTATAAAGGTAGGCTAACTCTGGATTTTCTCATTTTTTTAAATGCTAAGAATAAAAGGTTCGGAAAATCATAATCGGATGGAGTCCAAACTGATTTTTTTATTAATAAAAAAAAAGTATATCGAAAAAGGAATACATTCCTATAAAATCTCGTTTCATAGGAATAATGAAAATTTGATTTCCATCCACTTATCACACTAATTAAATGACCAAACAAATCATATCAACAATGAAAATGAACGGAAAACAATGGTGGACGAAAATCTTTAACTCGTCCGGGAAAAAATTAAAAAACTTGAACGGGATTGTCTCTTCCGTCCAAATTGCAGTGCGAAAAAAATTAAAAAATCAGAACGGTATAAACCATCCCATCTACAAAATACATCTTTCTACGGATTTCTTCTTCTCTCTGGCTCTCTCTGTCTCACGCGTCTCAAACAGGATCTTAGTTTTTTATTTTGTTTTTCACTGCTTTTTCTGGACGGGACGGTTTTTACCGTCCGATTTTCAATTTTTTTTTCCGGATGGGATAAAAATTTCCGGCCACTATTTTTTCTGTTTATTTTTATCAATTTGATTATGATTTAAATTAAATTGATATGTAGATGGGAATGTCTATTGCGTCCTGCAAACGGGAATTCTCATCATTTCTATAAATCGACATTTTCTAAAAAATATACCCCCTTTTTTTACTTTTTCCTTTAATAAAAAAGTCTGGAGTCCAGACGACTATGGCATATGTTCTATTCTTCACTGCATATACTGTCTGCAGCAGAGTAAAGTTGAGCGAGTCAGAGCGACTGAATTAAAGTTGCAAATATTATTTGAAAGCTAACTGGCCTTAAGATTTCAGCTCGCCGTATGCACAAGCTAAATCTCAATAATACCAAAAAAAATCGATCCAGTAGAGTGGTCAGGACGCCAAAGCATGGCAATATTTGTTGTTTGGGTTCTACAATGAAAACTGTCATTCATATGCTTCTTGTTTTTTGGAAGAATATAATAGACGCCATAGTCTGGACTGGACTCATAAACTATGACGTCCGACCTCTCTGTTTTTTTTTTTGAACCGAATTTCATAAATTATGACATCCGAACTGAATATCATAATTTTTTTTTTGTGAAGAAATGTAGGAGTCTACCTCCCAGATTCCACTAATACTGACACCAGAGGTGTCAAAAAGTTACAAAAAATAAAGGTTCAAAGCTAAACAAAATAAAATAAAGGTCAAGAAATAAGTAAAAGATACAAATATGCCCTAAACTAAGAGCAACAGTCTTAGAACAGAGTAAGTAACAGATGTTGCTATATAGATGATCCTCTTAATATGATTCCAAACCAATTCTGAACTTCTTGCGCCACCTAGTTTTGGCGTCTTACTTATAATCCGAAACTTTTGAATATTTTTTTAATTTTTTTTAATTTATATTAATAAAAAGTTCGGCCGAAAGGAGACATAAAAAACAGGCGAGATAAGATATTTTTATTCCTTTCTAACTTTATTCTGATTGCAACATCAATTAGTGGTTGGAGAATATACACTTAGAAGAGTCGGAAAGAAGGGAGAGGCCGACCAAACTGTGGTGGCTCTAAGGGGTATCCAATGATATTTTTTTTTTTCTGATAAGTACAATATTCGATAAGATTAGGGCTGCTAATGAGTCAAGTTCGGCTCAAAACTCGGCTCAGCTCGTCATATAACTAAACAGGTTCAACTCGGCCTCGGCTCGGTTTTGAAGAAAAAACTCGGCTCAATTTAATGAGTTTGGGTCTTCAGCTCGGCTCAAACTCGGCTCATAACTCGCGAGCTCAACTCATGCCAAGCATTAAAAAAATAAACATTTGTAAAATTCTTTAGTTGGGCCATGACCTCAACTCGTTTACTGTTCGGTTCTAAAATCTTGTGTACTATACTTTTACAAAAATATATGTACAACTCTCAATATAATAAAACAATTACTGTTACAAATGCAACATTAACATAATAAAGTTTTCATAATTTTAAAACCGAACAGTAAATGTTTTAGTGATAAAATATAAGAGACTCCTTGGCTCATGAGCCAGCTCGGGCTCGGGCTCGGGCATGTTTGAGTGATTATATGAGCCGAGTCGAGTTCGGGCTTTATTTAGTTTAGAGCCTGGCTCAATACAATTTATTGAGTTGTTCAACTCATTGGCTCATGAGCCGGCTCGGCTCATTAGCAGCCCTAGATAAGATAGATATTGATAAGATTTTTTTTCGTTAGTTCATCTGGCATAGGTATGGGTGAGAATTTTTTTTTATTAACATATCGGGTAAAAGTATGAATAAGGACTATTTTATACCATTATAATGTGGAATAATTGATAAATATAAAATTATATATGATATATTTTTATTTGTGCATATAACATATAATTTTTTTTATATGATTAATTTTTTTCAAGGTTCTAAATAGCGATTATAGCGGCATAGCGGAGAGACAAAAAAAAACCATTGCGAATAGCGTAGCTATAGTGGAAGCTATCATACATAGCATTTTTTTCTTTTCAAAATTTATATTCTATATTTCTACTAATTATCAACATGATCATATTGGAGAATTGAGGTAACAATCAAATAACAACTAATCTAAGTCTATACTTTTTTCAATCACGCAAATAAGAAGAAAAAAAAAAGGATCTACAAGGTAACATTATTTAATAGTTCATAATTTATAGTATTACAGATTATAAAAGACGAAGAACAATTAATTTTACAAGTGAAATGAAGTAAGTATACTTATTTGAACATTTTATATATTATAATAATAATCAAAATTAGCTTTCAATTGAAACGAACGGTAATAATTTTACAAGTGAATACTAGACGAAGAGCAAGCAAGAGAAATAATTAATATTTAAATATTTTCTGATATAGAATGAGAGACTAAATCACAAATAGAAACAGAAACACATAGTTCGGTTTAGAATACTTATCATAGCAGACCATGTAGCATCATAAATAAGAACAAAAGCCCATGTAAATCGCAAAAAAAAAACTCATATAGCATAGCGGTAGCAATAGCACGTAGCGGTAATAGCGGTCGTAGTTGAATTAGCACACTTTTATCGCATAGCTTATTTTATGATCCAAAAAAGCTATAACGTAGCTATAGCGCTGCTATAGCTAGCTATTTAGAACACTGATTTTTTTATACAATATTTTATATGATTTTTATTTAATAATTTATGATAACATTGATTTATCAAATAGTTTAATTGGTAAATTATGACAAAATTGAATCAACAATATTTTGCATTGTTTTATTTAGTTAATAATCATATATCTTTAAATAATGGGATGGTTAAGACTATTTGTATCACTAAAATAGGGTGCAAATTGGGAATTAACCATACCCTATTAGGGAATATGTCAATATGATGATCTTTAATTCCCATAATCTAATGTACGGTACCATGACCTGAGCAAATGTAGTTCAGATATTCTGTGAGCAAAGGGTACATAAGAAAGAAATTATGTCAAGCATTCATTTTGTGCAGATTACTGGACTAATTGATTAGAAAGAAATAATAGGGAATTAGGGATAAAAGGATGCTTGGTCCATCTTTCTCTTCCATTCCAAATTCTATCTTGTTATTTTTTAGACAGCTTTATGATGGTGAGATGCCTTTTAGATCTCGAGGAAGATATTAGAAGCCCGCTAATCTTTTCTTGATTACTTTTGCTGTTTCTCCTGTACCGATTGTATTTACTGGTGCAGTTGACTTATTTTAACATAAACTGTGCAGCATTCAAGAAGCGAAGGCTGGTTCCTGATGACCACTTTTCAAAAAAAAAATAAAGAATTATGATTTATGATCCCATTTGTCCAGGCATTTTATCCAAAAACAAACAATTGACTACTAATTTTCCATATAGCTTGTCCTAAATAGGATAATTCCCACGTAGCTGGAAAAAAAGGAAGTCCAGTGTTAAAGGATTTATTATTTAATTAACTAATGTTCTATTTTCTCTCTCTGATTTATTTTCTCCGTTCCTCTTTCTTGTCCTGCACTTGCTAACTTCTAAAACCAACAAAAAAGAAAGCAAAAGCAGCTTATGGCATCAATATTACTGCAGACTAACACTCAACAGACAAAAGGAAATTCCTCACGTCACAAATAAAAAGGAAACGGAAAGAAGTACAATGAATCAACAACAGCTGATATGTAATCTATGCCTGCATCCAATATTAGTAAAAATATATTATCAATATTAACAATGTTGATCCGTGGAATATGCTACAATTATACACAGCAGTACAAGCCTAACAATAGGTCTTTTGACAGTCAACAGTCCTATTAAAAGAGTAGCTGCAGCATCAAAGTTTACTATCCAGCTGAACGGGTCACCTGAGAATTGATAAGATCATGTAAGTGGTATTATTAATAAGGAAAATGAAGAAAAAGCAATAGAGGTACGCATGCTGTGTAAACCACTTGCCTATCAGAAAGCTCGCTAGGGAAGGTACCAGTAACCTGTGGAGGCGAGTTCATAATAAATGGTGAAGGCCCATTCTGGTGTAATTGACCTGTTGTAACACAAAGAGGTTGCTGTTTTGAGCCTGAAGCGAATGCTTCCTATAAAAGAAGAGCAACATTTTTTTAGGTTTTCTGCAAGGAGCTTCATAATGTGATTCACTAATATATTATCATTGCAGCCTAGATTTCATTAGAAATCTGGAGCAGACCTGGTTTAGAGTAGGGAATTGCAGTGACAGGTAACCCACAGAAGACCAGGGGTTAAAGTTGTTTGTAGAATCTTCTAGATGTGGCTCCAAGCTTGCCGTCTGATCATCTCCATTTCCTACAATTAATCAATTCCAATCAGAGCTACAATAAGGGATAGGATTTGATAACAGATAACAAAAGACAGGTAAGACAATGGGTCTTGATACAAACAGTCTTGACGGACAGTAGCTCAGTACCATCCAGATCACCTTTTTTATACTTCTTTTCCTTGGTCTACATTGGTTTCAATTTGGTTCTGAATGTGAATCAGTGCATAATTGAGGCTCACAAACTGAGTTCTGGTTAAATACACAAGAAATCAATTCAGTATCAGCACAATCAGAGCTTGGAACCAATACCATTTTAGTGAAATTTATTAAATAAAAAAGAGTGGCTCTAGTGCATATCCATTTTAATGTATATCGTGACATCTTTGATGACAGCGCATAAAAATTACCAATAAAAAATTCAAAATTTTAAATGGATCTCATCCATTTAGATAGGGTGTGTATCAAAAGTTAGTCCAATTTGATCTTACATTATTTGGAATTTTAGTTGTTAAGGTTAATGGCTTTGTGATACAAGACCACCAAATTGGAACAAAATTAATACACACCGGATCAAACTGATAGAGGACATAATTGCAATTTTAGTTCTTTTTTTATGTCTACAATTTTTGTGACGGTTGTCAGAGATTTCAAATGGATGAACGAAGAATTACTTGATAATAATCCTCATACCTTCTTTTCCCTTTTCACCCTTGGCTTCTGTTGCACCTAGGCTTTCCTTTCTGTTTTTCTTAACAGACGATATACCTTCGTCAACTCCATTTGGTTTCTTTCTCCTCTTTTTACAGACGCGAACCCTATCAACTAAATTGTTCTCTACCTCATACAAGATCGCACCACGCTCATTTGTAACCCTCTTTACCACCACATACTGCAATTTTTCCAACATTTTATTCGCCTCCTCCATGGCTAAAGTATATGCCTCTTGACATGCTGACCCCCTGACAATAATTTGTTCAATAACTCGTCCAAGAGAGAGAGAGCGATTCTCGATTGCAACAGTTGGGTCAATCTCATCAAAATCATCATAAAGTTCCATATTTACAACCGACTTTGCATCCTTCCTCCACCTCCTCAGCACGTACTTTTCAGGAATTTCCTTAGTGTTTTTGTAATCTAGCACCTTCAGCACATGTGAACAGAGAACACCAACAAATTCATATTTTTTACAGCTACAGGATAAATCCTCTGTACAAGGTTCATACCTGACATATCCAGTAATTTTCTTCTCCACATTTGTGATCTCATACACATAGCCAGATCCATCAGCTCCACAACTGTCTATCACACAGTCTACATACAACTCAAACTCCTTGGCAACCATTTGATACACTGGACAAGTGTACACTAAGGCTGCTTGCTTTAGTAACCGTGAAAGAGGTGTTAGGTTTGCCAGGTGGACTGCACCATAATCAGCTTCAAGCTCAGAGTACCGCTTATCCTTCAGAATTCTCTCATATCGCTTGAAGAACGAGGAAATATCCCTTTCATGGTGCAGACCTGACTTGATTAGTGCATGCATATGCTCATTTTTTAGTGTGTTATGTAAATCAGCATGAAATAAGTCATGCCTATATACAAGACACCAATTCCTTCTATTTTCATACAATCCCTTCAACCATGTATCATCTGCCAAACCATAACTGGACACTAATTTTTGCCATGTTCCAAGAAATTCATTCTCAGTTTCACACTCAAAAAAACATCTTTTCAATTCAATTTCAAAACCAGGGTATGCCTGAAAGACGTTACAAAGGTTTTTAACAGTACTCTGGTACAAGTGCCATGGACAAAGCCGGTGAACTGAGTCTGTCCAGATATCTCCTATAGCCTTCACAATATTTTCATCTCCATCAGTCAGTATGAGATGTGGTGCATTCCCCGCCATTGATACCTTAAAAGTTTGAAACAACCACTTGAAAGACTCAACAGAGTCATTGTACAAAAACCCAGAGCCAAATATTAAAAGTTGTTTATGATGGTTCGTACCAAGAAATAAAACAAACGGACGATCATACCCATTTACCTTATAAGTATTATCGAAACATACAACATCTCCAAAATATTGGTAGTCGATTCTCGACCTAGCATCACACCAAAAAAGGTTTGTTATTTGATCTTTAGCATCTAGTTGCATCGAAAAAGAAAACCCTAGCTCCTTGGCAGCTCTCTTTTGCAAATAATGCAACATTCCCGCTGCATCTCCCTGCTGCATCTCAAATTGTCTCAGTCCCTGAAAGTGACTGCTACAACTACTTGAGGTACCAGCACTGACCACATCTTCACTTGTAGTTTTTCTGGGGTTGGGGTACTCTCTCTGAGACCTCAACAAGTGTACCTTTTTAGATGAAACAAGGGGGTGGTTATGCTCTGGTACAAAACGATGGATGCAATACCGACCATTTTTCAGCCTCTTGATACCAATATGGGCATGGCAACCAGTACGGACATCAGAACGGGAGTATGTGCAGGTCTTGTCTGAAGGGTCCGGTTTGTAATAGCCCTCTTTAGAACAAACAAACCGCCTGGCCCGTATTATACCATTTTTTGCCCTAGACATGTTTTGTTTTCTGACACTGAACCCGACCTGTCGCGCATATCCATTGTAGAATTGGTATGCATTTTCGTCGTCGTCGAATTCCATGCCAATGCGGGGCTCTGGGTTGTCTTTTGGACAGACACTAGCATGTGGGCCCTTTTGTGTGATTTCTGTGGGTATTGCTTTATTTTGAACATCTTTCAGAGAAGTGAACCTACAAGCATCTGGAGAAGTGATGTTGGTTCTTTGGTCACAGGTGGCCATGACCTAGATTGTTCAGCCAGGCAAATCATCAAATACTTTCTGTGCAATAGGAAAGATGAATAATTATGAAAAATAAACAATGAAATAAAATAAGCAGCTTGATCTTAACACTATGCAGTTCTGTAAAATTCGAGTGCCAAACAACCTTTGATAACTTTTTACAGTTTTTCTTTTATGAAAAATAAACAATGAAATTCTAAAATTGTCAAGGGATACTGCCCAGTTGTATGGTACACGATATGAAACGCTGCTTAGACGGTTCCTCAGTTGAAAAAAAAAATACAACACCGATAAGCGTTCAGCATTTACAAAATAATTCTACAAAGAAATGTTCACTGACAGCTACTGAGAATTAAGAATCAAACTATGCGAATTAAGAAGCCAATCATCGCGCACTGCATCGTACAATTCCACAGCTACAGAAAGACAGAGAGAGAGAGAGAGAGAGAGAGAGAGAGAGTACCAAGAGGTAGCATCGGCTCAAGATCCTGGATAGCGAAAAGCCCTAAAAAGGGAAAGCGCAAGAGAGGGAGTGAGAGGGTTTTGAGAATTTTGAGAGCGAGATTTGAAGATAAGAGAAATTTAAATTATCAAAGAGAGGGAAAATTAGAGGCGCCGATCGCCGACAGTTGCGATGGAGACGGGGAGAAAATTTCGGAGCAAATGTAATAGGAAGAAAATCGGGATGGAGCAAAGAGCTCAAAGAAAGGTTCTGTCGCAACTGGCTGCGGCTTAGATGGTGATTCCGATGGACGACACGTGGATCCATCCAGGTAGTTCAGACTTCTATTTTACACCTTAATAAACGATATTGAAGAAAACATGGGACCTTTCATAAAATATATTTTTTAAAATAAAGTCGTAAATTGGAATTGCTAAATGTTGTTCATACTTTTCATTTATTTTTCAATTTAATAAAAAATATTAAATAATTTAAATGACGCTTACGAAGGGACTTGGTTGACTGTATGAAAAAAAAAAAACACGGTATCATTGCGTAGGACAAGCAGTTTAATGTATCATTGGATAATCTCTTATAAATGAGCTAGTAATTGAAATCTGCATTCCATATATAGAAATTATTATATCTAATTGGGCAAATCTCTAGACATGATGACTGAACTAAAATAAAGAAAAATTTCCCAAATGGTAGCATTTTTATTGCATTGCACAAGTTGATGACCATTTCACATTTCTTTCGGTGCAGCACCATTGCAATTAATGCGTATCAAAGTTGTTAAGATACGATTTTAATCTGAAATAAGATACAAAGATGAAGAAACAATGAATAAGAAGTAACAATGTACATAATAATAAATTATGCGTGTATTCATGTATTGTTCTAATTGGCGACCTAAAAAGGTTATAGACGCCTTAACTTCAATATACTTTTTTGGTGCCACAAACTTTTTTCTTTATTTTTTTATCAATTTATTTTTCTGTAAAATAGATCAAACTGAATTTGAGAAAGAAAGCCTCACAAATTTATCTAATTAAGGCTACTAAATCCAAAAGAGTAACTCAATACACAACTAAATTAACTTTTTGATACAATAGCTTTTGGACTAAATCACTTAATTTTGTATTAGAAAAGCTCAAGTAAATTATAAAGGCCCTTCAAAATAGTGATGAAAGAGATGATTTGAATAAATTAGTAACAAATATTTTAAACGCTGGAACAATACAATTCCGCAACGCACTACAACACTTTCATTAACGCAATCAGAGTGTGATAACGCATTTTCAAATTTAGAAACTCTGACTAAAATCTAGATCTCGTCGTTAAATTTTAAAATTTTATAAAATAACCATTTTGTACAATCACTTGTATTAAGAAAAAAATTACATTAGGGTGTGTCACAAACAGAGACGAAGATTGCAACGCAACCATGGTGAATCGTCAAATAGTGAAATAATGAGACTTAAACAATGTTTAGCTTCATATTTACCAACCGCTATTAACATAAATTGTCGAACTATTAGTTAAGACTTGCTCTTAAATAATAGTAATTTCTTCAAATTCTTCAAGGACATTTCTCATTTATCATGAATTAATTAATTGCTTAATTAAGTTCCTAAACAAGTGCTTTAAAAATGTATGACTTGTACGATATACTTTTGAGACGTGTTTGAAGAAATTATGACACATAATACAAACGAGAATAAGCAATGTGTGGAAGTTGAAGGCACCATCAAGAATGAAGATATCGTATGGTTAATGATTTTGAACGAAGTCTTGATGACAGGCAATCTGTATCAAAAGAGGGTGGAACGTGGAAGTTACCAAATAGATGTATTATGTGCAAAGAAAATGAGGAGCAGTCAAACATCTATTCTCAGACTCTACAACATCGAAAATGATTCATTCAATTGAATAGATTCTCCATCCCTCAAACCGAAGAGACAAGAGAAGTCACACCTGATCATTGGAATGCTCATACACAAAAAAAGATACCAAAAAAAAACAAGAGAAGTGATGTTAATAATAATCACACAATATATAATTTGAAGAGAAATGTGCGTCAGAATATTCAAAGAACAAAACAAATCGATCAGAAAATTAGCAGAAGAAGTCTACACACAGTGGCCTATCTTAATTAATCGGTTTTTTCAACTTCTGCAATGTTTTTAGTCTTTTAATATTTCCACTGGGTAAAGATTTTACTTTTCCATCCAGTGATGGCATCAACTTTTATTTTTCCATTTTTTGCAACCACTTCTTTTCAAAATTTAGGCCTTGTATCTATTAAGCCGCATTTTGTAATATGTATATCAAATTCTACTTCAGAACCTGGAACTCTTGTACTTTGATTTTTCAATATATAAAATAGGGACTCGATTCGTGTTTTTCATAAAAAAATACTGACAAGTATTGAGTGCCATAAATAAATTAATAATTGAAGGAATTAAAAAAATTGGAATGAGTTTGCACAAGTTTGTTATTTTAAGAACGAAAGCATGTAATTAATAACGAAAGTGTATTAATCTGCACAATATGCCATGGCCTCATTATAAACTATTACCAGATAACACTGGACGCCTCTGCTGAGTTCTATCCGGCCGCAAAACCCATTTAGAACTTGAATTCAGATCAGGGGCAATCAATACATGACGTGTAGAATGAGATCTGAGTCGTCCGTTTTAATCTGATCATCTTAGAACGGAATTAATTTGGTTCCGGTTGTGAGTATTCTAGACGGTTAAGCACCTCAAGAGATAGTCTTATAACAGATTTTTTTATTACCATCTTTAAAAAAATAATAAACATAATCGATATCGGTTATGGAAAAATTTTATTTTTATCAGAGACACAGCTAGTAGCTGCGCACTCAATTGACACTCAATTGAGGAGGATGTTAATAGTTGCGTCCCTATCATGCGGAATGCGTATTCTCTGCATTAACTCAAAAGGAAATTTTTTGAATTAACAAATCTCAATCGTCTGATTTTTAAACGGAGCCAATTTAGCTCTTGTTTATAACATAGGGGTCAGTGTAGATGTAGTCCGCACGAATCTAAAACAAATTGGATGATCGAGATGCATTAACTAAAAAAATTATCCTTTGAGTTAATGCAGAGGATACGAATTCCTATCATGTGTGGTGCGTAAATAATAGCTACATCGATTCTAATAAAAATAATTTTTTTTCAAGAATTCATATCAATTATATTTATTATTATTTAAAAGACAGTAATAAAAAAAGAGTTAATTTCTCATATATTCTTAATGAGTCTTTAATTTCTTATTTACTCCTCTATTCTTTATTATATTAATATGTCCTTTAACTTCTTTTTTTTTTTTTAAAAAAAAAAGGCAGATAGCCCGTTTCATTGATGCATGAAACATGAGTTCAAAATACAGGAAAATAAAAGAAAGCAACAACACATAATATCTACCGAACATCAGCAGTAGTATAGTCTAGCTAGATTAAAATAAAAACAGGAAAGAACAACAGAAACTAAGCCACAGCAGGGTAGTATATCAAAAGCAAGACTAGGAGAATAACAACACTAAGTCGAAGACTCTGAATCTTCAGATATCCAGCGCAGGAGCTGAGCATCTTCCGGGGAAGCAATTTGGAGGGGCACCACATCCAGATCCTGAGGTAGCCACTGATTGGCAGCAATCTGACTCTGCTCAGACATGGGACCTGTCCAATAAGAGACAAGAGCTATAATATTAAGAATTATATGTCGCCCCGATTGGGTAATGGAATTATTGAAGCATCTATCATTTCTAGTAGCCCAGATGCACCAAATAACAGCACTAGTCACAATAAGGAAAGCAGTTCTTTGTGTCTTAGGTAATGTCAGTGCAAAGTCCAATACATAGAATGTCAATTAGAGAAGAGGGACTGACAATGCCCCATATAGAACCAAACATGTTTGGCAAAATAGCAATGAAAGAAAAGGTGATCAGCATCTTCAGTTTGGGAACAGAAAACACATGAGACATCCCCAGTCCATCCTTTCTTTTGGAGGTTAGTTTTGGTCAAGATTTTGTTTTGTTGCATGAGCCACATGAAGGCACGAATTTTAGGTGGGATCGGAAGCTTCCACCATAACAAGGGATGTGTTCTAGGAATACCACGAAAATTAAGAAAGAGATACAAAGATTTGACGGTAAATCGTCCAGAAGGATCCCATTGCCATATCAAGTGATCATGTCCCTGCAAGAAATGGAATGACTCTAATATTTGGAGAAGGTTGATACCTCGCATATTTAGTCTATTTTAGGCCTGTTTTAGTACCAGATTCGTGCCCTAATTCACCAGAATCATGTGCATTTCATCGATATATCTTTAGAATTTGGTACTGCTGAGTGTTTGCTTGTTTTCTGCAGGTTTGGAGCAAAACACACGAAGAAACGGCGATTTGGGATGATCTGGTACGGCCCTTACCAGGTTTGGTACGGGTCTCACCGGACTTAGCCGATTTCAGCTCATCACGCCTGGTACGGCCAGACCGTATCACTTTGGTACGGGCCGTACCTAAAGGCGGCCTGACAGATTCAAATCTTGGCAGAGGCTATTTAAGGCGGGGAGCTCTCCAATTTCGCAAGCTTTTCATTCCAGAAACATTTGAGAGCACAGTAAGAGAGAGAAAGAGAGCTGAGGAGCTAGGAGCAAGAAGGAAGGAAGAGGAAAGAGGCGAAACTTGACGGATCAAGCCTCCTCCACTCGATCCCTTCGATCCATGGCTTTCTTTACCTCTTTTATTGTATTATTAGATCAGATCATGTGCTGTGAGTAGTTACTTTAGTTTCTAGGGTTTTGAGATGGATTCTTGATTTGCTTTGACTTTCTTTGACTTGTATCTCGTATGAACTCTTTTGATTGATTGATTGTGATTTCTTTGTTATCTCTTGCTTTGTTTGCTATGATTGTGTATGGTGAACCTCTAGGTCTAGATCAAACCTATCAAGGTCATGTGATCATCTCAATCTCTCAACCAAATCAATTGCTTAGGGTAGACTTGTTCGAATTGAAGCCGAGAGGTTGAATTCCCCTCTAATTGACAGATCAGAGGGTACCTTAGGTCTCCAATCAACCAGCTAGGGTAGATCTGTACCAACATATGAAAATTGAGGTGTAGAAATCCCTAAAAGGCAATCAATTGCATTCCAACCTAGATCTTGATCCAATACACGAGAGTTGAGGCTTAGGAACCTTAGGCGTGGTCAATTGAACCTTTCTAAAGAGTTTAGCACAAGGTACCAGCAAGAAATGCATCAACTCGAACTGGTAAGCTCTGTTCTGGCAAGCTAGTACGGGTCTTACCAGAGTGGTGCGGCCTTGCCTTACCAAGTAGAGTACGGCCTAGCCGTACCAACTTGGTACGGGCCGTACCACTAGAGGCAGATCACAGATGAAGTCTGAAACCCTGGAAACGCCTTTTATCCATAATCAAAACACAGTTTACATTTCTTCTAGCACTTTATTACATCTGTTTGCATTGTTCGATTTGTTTGAATTGATCTTTTAGGAACTTAAATACCAAACCCAATCTTTCTCACTTCTAGTTTTTAATTGAGTTCGGTGGATTCTAACCTAACAATTGCCCGTCCCTGTGGATCGATACCCGATTATATTACTCGATAGGGGTTGTGCACTTGCAACCCTTACTCGTGAAGTGTAAGCGCGGTTTTAAAAGGTACGCCCTCAAGCGTACCGAAACTTGCGTTGCGTTTTCGCGCGAACAAAGGTGTTGCCATTTCAAGAGGAGAACCCCATGCAATGCACGCCTAAATCTCACCCCTCTGCCCTGAGAGTGAAACACCTCTTGAACTGTGATGTTGGGGGTAGTACAAATTGCATATAATTGTGGAAATTGAATGTGCAGTGGTGAGTGGTGAAACCATACATCATGCCAAAATTGCACTGAACCATGTCTCCCAGGGGATCTAACAATACCTAGATTACATATGGGGGATAATTGGCTAACTGCCTTCCAAAAAGGAGAAAGAAGATGAAGCTGTATGTTAGCTTGTAAGCACAGTTTTCATAAGTTAGTATATTGAGGATCTTGATATCTCCACCACCACTTAAGTAAGAGGGCACAATTCATTTGATTAAGATCTAGTATACCCATTCCACCTAGTTTTTTTGCAATACAGATATTTTGCCAATTAACAAGAGAGTATTTTTTTTTTTGTACTAGTGCCTTGCCATAAAAAAATTCGTCTAAGCTTATCAATTGCTCTCAAAGTTTTCTTAGGGATGCGATATAAGGATAGTGTATAAAGAGGAACAGCAGTTAAAACTGAGTTGATCAGGGTAATTCTGCCCCTAGAGAGAGTGTTTGATTTTTCCAACCTTGCAATTTAAATCTTACTTTGTCGATTAAAAATCCCCAGTCTTTAACACGGAGGGGTTTATGGGATAAAGGGACTCCCAAATACTTAAAAGGGAAGGAAGATAGTTGGCATCTAAACAGATCAGCCAAGGATTGTGCCTCAACAGGCGGCAGATTGACAGGAAAAAGTTCAGTTTTATCTAGATTCATTTTGATACCAGATAGTCCTTCAAAGATCATCATAGTCCACCAGACGGTTTCAACATTTTTGTGATATGCTTTAAGAAATAGAATTGTATCATCGGCATAGTGACAGTTTGTCACTGAATGCTGATGATCAGAAGGAGGGCCAAGGCCTTGGATGAGCCCCTGCTCTCTACCTTTGAAGAAGAGTTGGCAGAGAGAGTCAGCAGCCAAATTGAATAGATATGGTGACAGGGGATCACCCTGTCGAACCCCTCGACAGCAAAAGAAATATGGAGTCAGGTCTCCATTGATATTGACACAAGATTGGGAACTATATAGCCAAGAGGAAAGCCAGGATATCCAAAGGGGGTCAAAACCTCTATTTTTCATTAATGTCAGGAGATAATCCCAATTGATTTTATCGTATGCTTTTTCAAAATCGATTTTGATGATTACTCCTTTTTCCTTGGTGTGTTGACAGTGGTGAAGAATTTCATGACTAAGAGCCACATTATCAAGGATGTACCTGCCTTTTAGAAAGGCTGACTGATGGGGACTAATCATTCTTTGTAAGATAGGCTCAAGTCTATTAGTTAACATTTTTGACAGAATTTTAAAGCTGCAATTAACCAAACTGATGGGCCAAAATTTTTGAATAACTTGTGCATCTTTTGCTTTAGGAATGAGACAGATAATAGACTTGTTAAGGAATTGGAGTTCAATATCTCCCGAATGAAAGGCCTGATATAGGCGAACAAGATCTGATTTGATAGTATCCCAGAATTGTTGGTAGAATAGAAAGGTGAGACCATCAGGGCCAGGTGCCCCAGTGGGATCAGAGGAGAAGATGGCCTGATGAATCTCCTCTTCTAAAAAAGGAGTAATGAGATGTGTATTTTCTAAAGGAGATACTTTATCTTGAGGAGCCCAAAATGAGGCATCAGTAGAACCAAAAGTACAACCTGGTGTCCCTAATAAGTCTTTGTAAAATGACAGTATGTGTGAATGTATATCTTCAGCACTGTTGGTGAGAGACTGATTAATCTCTAAAGATAAGATCTTGTTTTTCCTATGTCTAGTGTTAGCTACTCGATGAAAGTACTTAGTATTAAGGTCACCTTCCTGTAGCCATTGTTGTCTAGACCTTAATTGCCAATATTTTTCTTCCTCTAAGTATATATCATCTAATTGGTTTTTAAGGTGAATCCATTGTTCCTTTTCTAGGGAAGATAGATTTCTGGCATCTCTAATATCTTCTAAAGCTTGAATTTGATCAAGAATGGCTTGTTTAGATCTTTTCTTTTCGCCATAATAATTCTTAGCCCATCCCTTCATTTTTTTCTAAGTTTTTTTTGTTTTATTGTGCCAAGAAAGGTCTATTCTAAAATCTTGAAGTGGAATTTCTGACCACCATTTGACTACAAGAGGAATAAAATCAGGGTGTTTAAGTCATTCTGGATCAAATTTAAATCCTGAAGGTAACTTAGATGGAGGAGCAGTGTTGAGCAAAAGAGGGAAGTGATCTGAATCATATGAGCTCAAAGATTGAACTGTTGTTTGAGGGTATGTATCTAGCCAATCAATACTAACTATATATCTATCCAATAAGGCTTTATTATTGCCACTAACCCAAGTAAAAACTTCTTCTTTTTTAATTCATCCATAACACAATAATTGTGAAGTAACTATTATAAAAGAATAGGAGACAAAAATACCCTTTAATAAATTCTGTTAATTTGATCGGTCACACCAGAAACCTAACGCAATTTGGTCTTTCCATGAGCCCGCTAATCCTCTCCATGGTTTGTGGATTATTCTCGACCTTTTCCAGAATATGCGTACCGAGTTAAAATGCAATTGGAAGGCTTTTTTCGTGCATCATTCTTAGGCTTGGACAGGCAAATTTGGGGCAACGAACCAACAACAGGAGGTGGCGATGGAAGCCTTGGTTGACTTTTGCCGCCAGAGAACGTTCATGGTAGACTGACATAACTTTGCCGTAACGTGTTTGAGGAATTGTTGAATTTACTATGTACTATATTAGACAGCACCAGCATCTCACTCGGACTGTTCTCGGATGGAATTACGAAGCTCGACTCTAATATTTCCAACATCGTTGGCTCCATTACTCTCTTTTGGCCTTTGATTGGTTGCTAGTTTCAGATCGATTGGTTTTGAGTGCGTGTGAGAGTCCCCATTTATAGGCTGTGTAGTGTGGATACAACCTAATTTTAATTTCAGGTCATCAATCAGGTCAGGATTCATTGTTTAAAAAAAGTGAAAAGAATGGAATAAAGTTATGTTCGGAATAAGATCTGAAGAACTGGGTTTAAAACTGACTTCACAGTTGACAAGCTAATGAGAGATAAGATATGGGTTTAGAGTACCTCGAAAGAAGATTTGTGAAGAACTGTTTATATCAGAGGAGAGTTAACAGTTAACTGAGTTTAATATGACTGGACCTTTATAGAAACACTAAATCACGTGACTATTTGCAACTTCTTCAAAACAAAAATGTTTTACATGTCTCCAAGCTGTTCATCTCGATTAAATGTCCAGAGAAATGCAAGTGAAATATGAACTTAATCTTTGTATATTTTAGAAAAAAAAAATATCAGGGTGGTAGCAAACAGTGCATCGTTCACTTGCCTACTTCCAAATCTTTGGGTTTAATTTTCTTTTGATACTCAAATAAAGAGAGATTTTGATTCCGCCCTTCATTGAGAAAGAGAAGCACCGAACTGGTTCCCCTAAACCTACAGGGAAGAGGGCTTTTTAGGCATTTCATCAAACACCACTCGGTCCATAAATAGGGACTCCCATACGCACTCAAAACGAATCGATCTGAAACTAGCAACCAATCAAAGGTCAGTAATGGAGTCAAGGATGGTGGAACTATTAGAGTCAAGGCTCATGGTTTCATCCAAGGACATCCGGAGACACTAGTGCTGTGAATTCGTAAAAGGGTATTTTTGTCTTTTATTATTTTATTTGGAGATTTAATAATAATTAACTTCAGTAAAAAGATATATTAAATATAATAGAAAATAAAGGAGTAAATAAGAAATTAAAGAAGTTTTTAAGGATACATGACAAATTAATCCTAACAAAAATTCGGCTCTTATGACTTTCCGTCAATTTGTTTAGAGAGTGTTGTTTTTCTCCAAATTGCCCGGAACGCGCATGTTGTCCACATTTTTGTTCATAATTAATAATCATGTGCTATTTCATAAGTATTAGTAGTATACAAATAAGTATACATAATATACTTAGATAGAATTTTGTATTATACACAATATAAATTCAGATCAAGCAACAAAATCATAATTACTTGATGAGGATTTCTCATTCTTTATCTCCATTCTTATATTAAGCACGTAAATATTCTGATGCGCCAACAACTTTGACTAAAAGTTGGAATTTTGAATTGAATATCAGTCTTCCAATCAAATATTCTAATTTTATGCATTTTTTTTACGTGTATAAGTTTAAATTTATTTAAGCACATACTGGCCGCATGCAAATTGTATAATTTTTCTGATTGATACTGATTTCTTTCTATTTCTTAAATGACATTTAAGAAATTTGTGAATTGACTGATAATTAATTAGTTATGTCTTCATTTTTTTCTTATTTATTGTATCATTTAAGGAATATTATTTTTCATTTTGTTTGAGATTTTTTTATGAAAATATATCAAAAAGAAAAAAAGGTATGTTATTTAATATCTCATTTAAAATATATTATATACGTGTAGATGTCATTTAATTGTCATTTAATATCTTTAGAACAAAAAGTATGTCATTTAAGAAATGTTATTTATCATTAAATTTAATTTTTTCTTATAAAATATATTATTTTATGTGAGATTTTGTTTTTATAATATGTCTCATTGTAATGCACGGACACGATATTAATTATTCATTAATAACGTTATTTTAGAGTCAGAATTTTCTCTCCTCAGAAGAAAAAATAGTTTCTTTCTTCGTGAAACAAAATCTAATTATAGGCCTACTGAATTGTAGATAATCTCAATATTCGATAGGCTTAAGTGGCAGATTCTCCAATAAAGTAGTCTTCTTGAATGTTTGGTTGGAATATGCTAATGGTGATCAAATAGCTGTGAGTTAGTTGCACCTTCATAAACTAATATATATGAAACCAATCTAATTGGCTGGGGAATCTATATATGCTCTCTCGGCGGCTATTCTTGCTTCAATTAAAAAAAAGAGTAAAGATGATGTCCCCCCACTCCAGTCCCCAAAACGTCCCCTCCAATTCTAACTAACTTTGTCAATCATTAAATCACCTTGAAAAACGTGTAAAAAATGAGTCCAGTTTTTTTCTTTAAATACTTGATATCATAAGTATGAATACTTGATGAATTATATATAAATATTTGATAACTTAGGTATGAATACTTTCCATTTTGTATGAATACTTTCCATATTTGAATATTTGATACCTTGAAAAACGTGTAAAAGTATGTCATCATGGATCTCATTTGAAAGAGAAAATTGTGTAGAACACTTTCGTGGTTTTAGATTTGCAAAATTTCTCATAGATCGTCCAAAAAATTGGTTAGATTGAACGGAGAAAAAAAAACCACCTTGAAAAACGTGTAAAAGATGAGTAGGTATTGTGTCCATTTTTTTTTTGTGTACTTGATATCTTAGGTATGAATACTTGATATCTTAGGTATTCATACTTTCTATTTTGTATGTGAATTAATTTAATCAATGAATGGAGAACTGGTGGTGTGATCCACGTGACTTTTTGGTTGTGGTCCCCAGTGCAGTCTGACAGTTACTGCCCCCGAAAAGTAATGGTCCCCAGTTTGTATGTGAATTAATACTTGATATCTTAGGTACGAATACTTGATAAATTATATATGAATACTTCATATCTTAGGTATGAATACTTTCCATGTTGTTAATGGGGGACTGACAGTTGTACTTTGACCGTTAGGAGGACTGACAGTTGTACTTTGACAGTTAGGGGGACGTTTAGGGGACTGAATGGGGGGGGGACTGTTAGTCGATCCCTAAAAAAAGATATGAAATTTAATAATAGGAACGGAGAATAAGAGACAGTAACGCCAAGCATACTCCGCCACTGTTCATAGTTGGTTCTACCGAATCAGTTTCTTTTAGACGCTTGCAAGTAACGTAATAATCAGTGTTAGAGCATCTCTATTCTAGCAAATGTTTAACAATTAATTTGAGCTATGTTACTGAGTTTAGCAACTAAAGAAATTCATAATTTCTAAATCATTTCATCACAAAAATTTAATTAGATTTATTTTTAAAGCAAACTTGCTAATTTAAAAACTGTGGTACGTTATATTAGCAATTAACACGTCAGATTAGCAATTTAAAAGAAATCACCATTGTAGATGCTCTAAAGAGTTCATTTTAAAACAAACTTGCTAATTTAAAACCGTGGTACATCCCAGCAATTATATTAGCAATTAACACATCATATTAACAATTTAAAAGAAATCACTATTGTAGATGCTCTTAGTACTTTTTATAACTTTTGTTATTGTCGCTAAGATCGTTGTGATGAGTCTAAGAAAATAAATAATTTTAGCGTACATTTAATTTTGAGTTGAGCTATTGTGCTTTTATAAAATAAATGCCCTATTTTACTTTATATTCATATCTTAAATTATGAAGTTTATCGAAATTTTATTAATACCCTTCAAAAAAAAATTAAAAGATTTGCCCCTGTTAAAAATAATTTTAAAAACGCCCTGACTGCCCATGTTTGGGCGGTCAGCTTCTCATACCAAACCACCCAAACATGGGGCGGTCAACACTCTATACCAAACCGTTCCATGTTTGGGCGGTTTGACCTATAGCCTTTTTTTTAATCTGCCTCTGTCTCTCTCTCTCTTCCGATCCTCCCAGCCCCCACCCACCCCGCCTATGTCTCTCTCTCTCGCCCTCTCTTCCGATCCACCCAGCCCCCACCGCCCTTGTCTCTTTCTCTCGCTCTCTTTCGATCCGCCCCCACCCCCCTCTCTCTCTCCCTTCCGATCCGCCCCCCTCTCAAGTCCGCTCTCTCGCCGGTTCGCCTCCACCTCTCCCTCTCTCTCTCTCGCAAGGCCATCGCAACCCACAAAGCTTGAGGTTAGGTGAGGCCGGAGCATGAATCACGAAGAACAATCTGATTATTTTTGAGTAACCCGACATAATTTATTTTATTTATGTTTTGTGCCTGTGATGGCATTAGAGCGATTGCTAGAAATTGAATTGTTAATTATCGTGTGCGGTTGTTGATTTTCCGATGCGATTGAATTGTTCGGATTTTTGATATTTCGTAAGTGTTGCGATTGAAATTGTTAAGCATTGTTAAGGAATTGCCTTGTGGTTGTTGAATATCGTGTGCGGGTTGTTGATTTTCTCGACGCGATTCATGGTACAGTTACACCCTTTTTAAAATTAGGGTTTACAAAATTAGAGTTTAGAAATTAGAGTTTATGGTTTAGGGTTATTGGTTTGGTTACGTCGTAGCGAGTAGTATAAATTGAATTGTTAAATATCGTGTGCGAGTTGTTGATTTTCCCGACGCGATTGAATTATTTAGCATATACCGAAATTATTTTTTTAGTTTAGTTTGCAATAATAATTCTTATTAATTATGGTAAATTGTAAAAATATGTTATTTGATTTGAGAAAAGACCACTTGACAATTATTTGAATTTTTAAAATAGTTTCTTAAAATAAAGCAATTATTTGAATTTTTAAAATAATTTTCAAAGGCCATTAATTTCATATCATTATAATTTTAAATCATTTAATGTACAGTATTTTATTTTTTAAAATCTCACTAATTTTCATAAATATCTTATGTGAAAATTATAAATATCATTATAATTTTAAATCATTTAATGTACAATAATTTTTTATTTTAAATCTCACTAATTTTTATAAATATGTTTATGCCTATAATGTTTTAAATTTTCTACATAGGAGTTAATTTTATAGTATTGTGACATTTTTTACACTAAATTGTATATAAAATCATACATAAATATAAAAAAAAATTGAAAAAAAATGGAGGTCAATTGACCCCCATTCAAACTTCTTAGCTCCTCCCCTGGCTGGAGGTCGCCATTATATCCACTTGATCAAGTCAAATCAAGTCGATGACAGTGAACAAAGCTTGCCTCTACGGTATTCATATGTTGAAATTTTGCATAATTATTTCATTTATTAAAACCCTTTAACAAATCCCTCTCAAATAAAGTAACCAAACAATCTTTCAACCATTGATCTCTCAAGCTATTTCTTGATTCATCTTTCACTAATTTCATTGCCGAAAATACCCTTTCAACACTAGCGGTAGCCACCAGAAATATCAATATCAATTTCACTAATTTGTAAACCAATGGATAAACAACGTGTTTTTTCTTTTCCACAAGTTTTTGAGAAAGTTCAACTAATCCCCTGACCTTAGAAAAAATCACTATTACTTTGCAAACTCAAATGGTAATTTTCCAATTGATTTTCTAGAATACTTAGCTCCCATTAGTTGAAATCCAAGAGATATAATTGAGCAAGTTTAATCAACTTGTCTTTGTTAAATGAAGAAAAATAATCATTTGAGTCTAAATATGATATACACATAAGAAGTTCAGTAGTTGTTTCTGTGAATCTATTGTTAAGCTCTAGTAATTGCATATAAATAAATGTGTAAAAAAAATTAAACATTTACATGTTTGGTCCAACATTTTACATGTTTTATTTTAAATCAGTTGGAAGTGATGTCTAAATATGTTTGGTCCAACATTTACATGCATGACACATTTTTTTTAGGGTCTAGGGTTTTGGGTTTTAGAAATTGTCCAAAATTATTTAGAAATTGTTAGGAATTTTGTTTAGCATCTATAGAAATTATCCAAAATTAAATTGTTTACAAATTGATTATTAATTGTTTATAAAGTGTCCAAAATTCTATTATTAATTTTTTTATGGTAGTTTGCAATAATAATTTTTTATTAATTAATATAAATTGTAAAAATATGTTAGAAATTTAGTAACTTGATATTTTCAAATATAGTATGGCCAGACCTAGACGGGGATGATCACGAGATACTCTGGAGACCAGGGAGAGTTCATATGCTCCCGCTGGAGAGGCTTCCGGTGCGGAGGTCTCTGGTGCAGAGGCTTCCATGCGGAGGCCTCTGGTGCAGAGGCTTCCGGTGAAGAGGCTTCCGGTGCAGAGTATTCTGCTCATAATGCCGACACATTTATGTTTGACATACTTTTTGATGTCCATAGAAAAATCTAGAAAAATAGAAAACAATTTCTAAAAAAATGTAAAATTTGGTCTCCAAGCACGTTTTAATTATATGGGATCAAGTTGAATGATTTGAATCGACAGTTTGGACTTCGAATTTTACGGTTTGGAGTGCCTATACATTACAATGCACCAGTCCAAAAGTGCCTAAACATTGCACAAAAGTGCCTATACATTACAATGCACCATAGCCCAACTCTTTTCTTTCTATCTAAAAATATAGTAAAAAATTCTTAAAAATATAAAATTTGATCTATAAGTATATATTTTGTACCGAGATCGTGTTAAATGGTCCGGATTAATTGTTTGAACTATGAAAATGGAAATATTGATCTATAGTATGGATCATTATGCGCTAGGCATATTAACATAGTCTCACTCTTTGGATAGTATATACGGTGCAAAATATTTCTAGTCTGATTAACATGTTAGAACAGGGCGACAAAATTGTAATTAAAAAGGTGTAAAAAAGTGTTAAAACCGATATATTTTGAAATAGTGTAAATATTATTTGAAACGTATAATTAACAATAATGCTAATTTGAATAGACCAGAATTATTTCTGAGAATCCAAAAGTATGCTTAAAAATTTAGTCAATTTAGGAATATTTGATAGTCATCTATCAAAAAATCATTAAAACGCAATTGTTAATTTTTTTTAAATTGTACTTTGATAAAAGATTTAAATTACTTTCAGATTTTTCCGTATTTAATACACAATATATTTAAAAATAATAAATCTCAATTTAATATTTTAGTTTTGAATATATCAAATAGATGTATCGTGAAAAGTTAGGTATCGGTAGAAGTATCTTAAACAAAATGTTCCCTGTAAAAAATAAAAAATTTGGATTTCTTCATGATATGCATCGGGCTCGAGTCTATTTAAAATTCAACTTATAATCAATAAAAATGTCATTGAAACTCGAGCATAAAAATTTTAAATCGTTTCATTGAAAAAAAACAATCCAATTGAGTAATTGACCCAAATTTTATTCAAATTTATATATATAGAGAGAGTACGGCTAATGTCATAACGTTATAATTTCAGTCTAAATTATAACAAGTTATTTTTTGCGATTTCAAAGTTCAAATAGTTAATCTGAACTGCTCAACATGATCTCCATATTAAAATGCACTTGGAGACCAAATTTTATATTTTTCTGAGATTTGTTTACTATTTTTTTAGTTAGCTACAAAATCACTGTTTTGGATGGTCCAAAATTATCTGAAAATAGTGATTTTGTACCCATCTAAAAAATTAGTAAAAAAAATTCGAAAAATATAAAATCTGGTCTCCAAGCACATTTTAATATGGAGATCATGTTGAACTGTTCGGATCGACTGTTCGGACTTTAAAATTGCAAAACTGACTCGTTATAACTTAAGTTGAAATTATAACGATATGATATTAGCCGGACTCTCTCTCTCTCTCTCTCTCTATATATATATATATATATAGTTGGGCTATGGTGCATTGCAATGTATATGCCCTCTTGTATATTGGATTGTAAACCGTTGGATTTCAAGTTCAAACAGCCGATCTAAAGGGCTCAACATGTTCTCCATATTAAAATGTGCTTGGAGACCAAATTTTATATTTTTTTGAAACTTATTTACTATTTTTTAGAATTTTTGAAAATCACTATTTTTCAGAAATTTCTAGACCATAAAAAAATAGTGATTTTCAAAAATTCTAAAAAATAGCAAAAAATTACCAAAAAATATAAAATTTGATCTCTAAGTACATTTTAATATGGATATCAAATTGAATTGTTTGAATCGGTTCTTTGAAAATTAAAACTAACGATTTATAGTCCAATGTACAAGAGGGGCTATACATTGCAATGTACCATATCCCAACTCTCTCTCTCTCTATATATTAGATACACGTATAATAATATCATATTCATAAAATTAATGTCTCATTTTGAACAAAAAAATTTAAAAGTAATAAACGAATACCTCATAAACTCATAAACATTGGCGTTATTTAGAACTAAATGAAAAAAAAAAATACAAAACTACAAAAAAATACCAATACTATTTTTTTTTTCTCGTGCACACATATATATAGTTATCAACCCCTTTTATTGGTCATGAAGCAGGACGGAAATCTCCGCCCAAATTTTCTCAGAAGAAATAAATAAATTATGCACGTGGAAACGAAGTTTCAACAAGGGGGATTATCAATTTTTTTTTTGTATTTTTAAATCCTGATAATATATAATTAGCTACTTGGAGACAACCGTGGGATTAGATTTTATTAGATTACTGGGGCAATTGGTTGCCAATTTGATTGCTCTTTCTCCTCGCCGTTTGAAATAAACTAACATGGACATCTCAACCGCCCATTCACGCCCTCCATTATGTATAAAAACGGAGCGATCCATTGATACTAACCTATCCCTATTGGGTCATTAATAGCTGTTATTTTCGAAAAAGTGGACGCGAACAATTAAAAGTCTTCTTCTGCTAACAAGACATATCATTTCATGACCTGCTGCTTTCCGATGGCTTGGACTTCTCTCCTTTGCGCCAAGATTGGATATTTCATTTCATGGTCATGGCACTGTTAGTTCTGTTTAGAAAAGTGAAAAAAAAAAGATAAATATTTATTTATTTTTTAAGTAAAAAGTTGAGATTCTAACTTATACAACATTCACCCACAAAATTATACTAGCTTTAAAATTAACCAGCGACAATATTCGCTTTTTTTATGAAAGTGAATTTGGGAGATTCAAAATATAGAGTTTGGACAACCGCCCCTCCCTCACATTCCTTTCCTCCCTTCATCCAACTTTATTCTTTCCACTTCTTGTAGTTTTCATCTGCGACACAACACTTCTCTCTCGGTTCTATCTTCTCGAGCGGATAGGAGAATGAGGTAAAGGGGAGAGACCAGAGTCGAAAGTGTGGTATCGTTGGAGTTCAGAGTGTAGAGTCCACATTTTGGTCGGAGCGCGACGATGAGTAGATCCGGTCGTCATTGGAGTGCGGCGGCAGTCGAAGAAGCGAATCTGATTATAGAACGAGATGACGATTAAAAGTATTAAAGTGATTAACATCTCAATTGGAGCACGACAGTTAGTAGATTCGGTAGTCGTCCGAGCACGACGACGGTCGAAGAAGCGGATCGGTTGTGGAGCGAGATGAGAATTAAGGTAGTGATTGAGAGTGGATATAAATATGATTAGAATATTAGAGTAATTTAGAGAATTATATGAGAATAAAATAATAGA